>OMLC01043592.1:3019-15749 GCA_900302585.1 Regalecus glesne
GGACACTCCGTCCATCCTGGACTGGCCCCTTCCACTACCAGCTTATGACGAGGTTGCTGTTGAGTCTGAGGACCAATCAGAGGACCAAGAGGTGCTGTCTATTAACAAGGGATTGGGTGAGGACGCCTCTGTCCCACCCAGTGCCATGGTAGAAGGCAGGAGTGAGTCCCAGTCAGCTGACCTCTTCCAGGAGCTGCAGAGAGAGGTGACAAGAGAAACACACACACACACATGACTCCAGAGCTGTGTGCACAGGGGGCAGCCCAGCATTCACACATGCAAAACCACCCTTGTGTCATTAAAACTCTCCCTCTACTCTCTCTTTCCGTTGCCTAGGTGATGGTGAAGCTGCAGGTTCCCATGATGACAGGTCGTTCCCTTCCCTCCTCTCCCCTCCCCATGCAACTGGCCCCTTCTGGCCCCCACCGGCAGATCTATCTTCCTACCCAATCCCCGTCCTCTTTCACCTCCTCAGTGGAGGACCGCCCGACGCTGCCTCCGCGCACCCCGGTGCCTCCCCTGCGCCCATCCAAACAGACCCTGCCCCTACGCTCATCCCGTCACCATGTGCGCTCCAGCTCCATCTCGCTGGACAACGAGGAGGACACACCTCCTCAGATCCCTCCCAGAGACCACGCCTTCTCTCAACCGGGCTCCCGCTCTTCCTCCCCTCTCCCTCTGGTTCCTCCTCTCTCCTCTTCAACCCTTGCCCTGCCGCCTCCTCCTCTTTCCGTATCCCCGCGCCGGGCATCTGGACTCAACCCCATCAGCCCTCTGGGGTCCTTCCTGTCCTCTTCCAACATCCCCACCCAACCATCACGGCTAACAGTTTGTGGCACCTCTTCTGGCTCCTTACTGGACCCGCTATCATTCCCTGAGGGGCGCGGCCTATCCTCATTGATGGACAGCTCCCAGAGTTCCATCCCCACCCCTTTGCCAGAACGGCCAGCTTACTTAGAAAGGTGATGGAAGTGAGACTTTGCAGTCTGTTTGTGCTGCGAGTTAAATCTTTAAGCCCAATCACACAAACTTCCCCATCCATCCATCCATCCATCCATCCATCCATTGTCAACTGCTTATCTGAAGTTGGATTGTAGAGTCATGCTGGAGCCTATCCCAGCACTCATTGGGCGAAAGATGGGGAAACACCCTGGACAGGTCGTGTTCCATCTCAGGGCTGGATGGATGGATGGATGGATGGATGGATGGATGGATGGATGGATGGATTTGAACCTAACCAAAAGATAATGTAAAGTCCAAAGGGAGAGGAGCAGTTCTATCATACCAGATATGTACATCAAACTAATCCTTCCAGTTATAAACTTCTTAGGCTAATTAATTTGTTGATTTGTTGGTTTGTTTCCTGGTAGCAGAAGAGTGGGATCACATTGGGGGTTTCTTAATTTGACACACTCTGCATTACTTATTTCTCCCAACGAGCCTGATCCCGATCAAACTGGGCGTGCTCTGGTCAGTGAGAGGGAGTGTGGAGTGGATTATCTCCACAACTCCACTAATCTTGTCTGTCATTTATTTTGGTTTCCTTACGGGACCATGTGCAGATTTTAGATTAACGTCACCATTTGATTCACATCCGTAGTCCCTTCATGTCTTTATTTGATGGTGGTGGTGGGGGGAGCAGAGGACTGTTGCCTCACATCAAGATTTACATGTTCTCCCTGTGTTTTTGCTGGTTTCCTCCCGGTGCTCCAGTTTCCTCCCACCATCAAGAAGACATGGATGTTAGGGTTAATATTCCTGCCTGTGACCCGAGAAAGACAATAGGACAAAGAACTGGATTAATTGTGATCTCATCCTAAGGCTTTATTTGGACAATATGGTGGAAAATAGGAGATACTCCATGTTTATTGTTGCACACCATGTGCACTGCACTTACAAGGGCATGACACCATCACATAAATTATCCCTATTTTATACCATTTGTATTATGTTCTTAAACAGTAAGCTGCTATGATCACTTTGAAATAAGACCAGCTCTGTTTGAACGTGTCTGGCCATAACCAGGTACGGAGCATCCAACATGGCAGCTGTCAAACCCATGGTGCAACAGCAGCATCTGGGCGGGGCCAAACCAAACTCCTCCTACAACAACAACAACAATGGAGGAGGCACGGCAGAGTGCAGCATGCACAAGCAGAGCATCACACAGGTGAGAGAGAGAGAGAGAGAGAGAGAGAGAGAGAGAGAGAGAGAGAGATAAAGCGAGAGAAAGAGATTTAAATCTGGAATTCAAGCACACCACAAGACCAACGGGATAGAAAGTGTGTGTATGTGGATAGGTATATATGTCTGAGCCCGAACTGAGATGGATCCTCCATTCCCAAAGAGGCCTAAAACAAATTGGATTAAGCGATGTGCAAATTCACAGATGTTTGCGGCAGCCTTTTTTTTAGCAATGTAAAGGAAAGCCAGCTGCAGATAACAGATTGATCGTGCCACCTCAAAGAGAACACATCAGAGAAAGCGAAAAACAACGTAGTCTCTCCGCATGAATCCCGTTCACAAGAACGTCCTTCAAACATCATGTTTCCCACAAGTTGGATGTCAAAACCCTTTCTTTTCACCGCAATGGAAACCAACACAGGAAAAGACTACAAAATAATATGAGTTTCCCTCTGAAGTTATGATTATGGTTTCTCTGTTGCTCTCCGCAGAAAGCATGGCCTTCAGCAAGGTGACAAGGAAGCGGCCCACGCAGCAGTGGGAGCTGAAACTTCATGAATGTACTGTCATCATAACACTGACACAAGGCTTCCCGACTTCTGTTTACAGCATTGCCTCCAAATCACACAGACTAACAAAGGAGAAAAAAAACAGCAGATTCTCATAGCATCATTATTTGAGCATATCACTGTGAAAAAACACTCTGGCCTATACGGTAATGGTTTGCATATGAGCACACACGCTAAGTTTACCCACACTTTAGTCCCCCTTGTTCTTCTTCGCCGTTTATCCACATCTGTGTTGTGTTGTTATGGCAGATTTTTTTCCTGCATATGTCATTATCCTCATACATCAGTGGAAATCCCTTCCTCCCATATTAATGCCTGAGCAAATGGCACCAGACAGCTCCCAGTGCAGAATCCCCGATAGTCATTAGTTGTAACAGCCTGAGACGGCTCCTTGGAGGGACACACTCCCCACTGCAGTCACAAACAACAGAAGGGAAGAGGGGACTATAATGCCACGATCTGACTGCTTCGCTAAAATCCCTGAAAACCCTCCAAAGGAATAGCTTTAGTTTTAGCAGAGTAGCCTCTAAGTTCTTTATTCCCAAACTTTTGATCTTGGCTTTAAACTTACCACATTACCACAATATAATGTGCCAGATTTTCATCAGTTGAATTACCCTGGCTGTTTTGTTTTCACACACAAGTAATTAGTTCACATCTGAATGCTGGACTGTATAAAGAATGCAACAAGAGAAACCAAATTAACGGAGCAGTGGAGAAGAAATTATTTCTTTGGAGTTTTAGCAGATGAAATGCATCTTACTGTCCATCAACTCTTTGGGAAACGTGCTGTCAGATTAGGAATTAGGTAGGAGCGTGGTGATTATGTGAAATACAAATTACTCTTTTACATACTGCAAATTTCCAAAAGGTATCATAGTCTGACACTCTAGACACCAACAGGCTACAATTTAAGAGGAAAGAAACTTTGTTTGTTATTATGTTCTCTGCATTTAACCCAACCCACTGTCTAGGAGCAGTGCGTAGCTGCAGCAAGCAAAGACCAACTCCAGTTTTTTTTTTCCTACTGCCTTGCTCAAGGGCACAGGCAGAAGTATAAACCCTAAAATGCATGTCTTTTTGGTGGTGGGAGGAAACTGGAACACCTGGAGGATACCCAAGCAGATACTGAGAGAAGATGCAAACTCTACACATATAGGACCCGGGACAGCCTGGGATTCAAACCCGGGATCTTCTTGCTATGGGGCAACCATACCAACCACTGGGCTACAGTGTTCCTCGGGGTTACCCTTAATTCATTATGCCTGTTGTTAACTCAACCCATACTTTTTTTATTGCTTTATAGGGACATTGCATTTTAATGAACATTTAGAATGGAAATATGCCAGCTATAGCCACCAGGTTAATTTTCTTCTGTTGTCCCAAGCAGTTAGGGGTTCAGCACCTTGCTCAAGGATATTTCAACACACTTTCTGAAGGAACCTGGGATCGAATCACCAATGTTCTGAATACTAGACAACCCCACCACCACCGCCTGAGCTATGCCCTACCTAGTGATCCCACCCATAATGTTCAATGCTAGACGTGTTCATTTCTCTGTCTTTAGCAGAGTTGGACAGTCCTACTGAAACGCTCTTTCCACATCAAAATGATCAATTTTCGAGCAAACGGGTATGTCAAATCAATCTCCCAATGAGTATAGCTTTTGTCTTTGTGCTTGAGCATTGATAGGTTCACAACACCGAGGTTCACGGTTCAAATCCTGGTTTTGCCGCTAGCTGAGCCAGGCATCATAATTACACAGGGAGTGTAATTTGAGGTAATGCTGGGTGGGGAGCTGGCACTGTACTGAGCAACTCCTGCAGGTGGTGGGGCACCTACACAGCTGCAGGAGGACTTGGGGGTTATATCATGGGTCTCTACATGCATCAAGTTCCCCCAGAGGAACCTGCAGCTGGCAGGTGAGAATAAATGGTCTGCAAACTCCACAGAAATCAGAGGATGCACATGACTAATCTTTGCCCTCCCCAACCACCACAGAGATCATCAAATGGTGGGACCACAAGGTAATTGGACAAGTAAAAATTGGATGAAAAGGATAGAAAATGTGAAAAGAAAAATAAACTAAAACAGAGTATGCAAGAATACAAAAAGGCACGTTTGAGAAAACCTTCTTGCTCCCCCATCATCTTGAAAACCACCAAAGTTCAGCTCAACTTCTATCCTCACACTTCCCCCACAATAAATCAGATTGTACATTTCATTAAAAAACATTTCCTCCTCTCCCTCTCCTTTTTCATCAGCTCTGAAGGATAAAGTCATAAAGACCAATAGAGGGAAATCAATGGGAGTAAAGCTAAAGCATTATAGAATGGCAAAGAGGTGCCAGATATGGGGGAAGAGTATTTCTAAATCCAAAAGGCCCTGCCTGTTCTAGTTAAAAGGAAGGCAGCAATAGGCCGAGGAGTTGTGGACCACAGAGACCTGATATAATATATTACTTATTGTGCATAATTCAAATATCCATCCATCTCCACCGAGTCATTCTGCTTGCATCAGGCCTTTCACATTCATTATCATATCAGTTAACACGATTAAATGCAAATGGTTCCACCCAGACCTACATATCAATTACTGTTGTTCCCAACATTACTTATTATGGTAATACAACTGAATTAGATAGCACCTGAGAGAAACTGAATGAGTGAGCAAGAATAGCAGGAGGGACACAAGAAGGAACGGAACTTGAGTGGAAAAAACAATGTTCTATTTCCACTTCCCTTTATTCCTCTAGAGGACTCCCCTGGTGCTTCATGATAGCATCATTTGAGTCTTTAAGCAGATACCGACTCGAGTGGATCCTACGTCTCAAATCCATCCACACTATTCTAACAAATGAGATGAAATAAATAATCCATGCTGACACCCCAACTTTCAAATAGATTGTCACAACTGCTACTGAAAATACATTAGAATCAATACCACGTGTCAGAGTGGAGAGGATGCAGTTATCCGACGAATGGAATAGTGTTTGTTGGGAAATTGCTTTGTTTCCTTTTCAACTTCTGGTCCCTAATAGTTAGGAAACATATGAGGACTTTCTCCAAGAATGTAATATACAAGATGCTTTTTGACATACAAATAAAAGCATATCATATTTGAATACTATTTGAGTAATGTTCTTTGCTACACCATGCGGGGCAACTGGGGACACATCATCAGTAAGGAACCTGGGGTCATCAGTGGAATTTCTTTCTGAAAAGTTAGAAACTTATTTGTCATTGTTCATGCATACTATGAAAATTTTCTTCTGCATTAAACCCATCCTATTGTACAGGACGAGTGAGCAGCTATAGCACCCGGGAACAACTTGTGATTTTTACAATTACCTTGCACTAGGGCAGGAGTATTAGCCAAAACATGCTTGTCTTTTTCGATGATTGGAGGAAACTGAAGCATCCGGAGGAACCCCAATGCAGACAGGGGGAAAACATGCAAACCCCACACAGAAAGGACCTGGGACAACCTGGGATTCAAACCCAGGATCTTCCTGCCGTGAGGCAAGAGTGCAAACCACTAGGGCACCCTGCTAACAATTTCCTGTTTCAGATTTTAACATCAGACACCCTCGGTTGAGCTACCGAGCCAGGGGTGATCAAGCCCCAACTTGCAACCAGGTAGAGTGTTTTGCAATGAGTCACCCCTGTTCATCCAGTCAACAGGAAGCCTTTTCAGCTACTTCCAAGATATTCTAAATAGCTTTTTTACAGCCCAGAAATCTCTAAGAGTCCCAGGACCTAGGAATGGCCAACTATCTTGATGGAAAATTAAAAGTCAAATATGGAAAAAAAATGCTAGATTTCCCCCCATAAACGATTATAAACAGATTGTGGTTGTAGGGTGCATAGAATATTGCTTGTTGCAAGTGTATTGGCCATTGTGAGAATACTTCAAGGCAGGACCAGAATACCAGTGGGAACTCTGAAGTATGAACAAGGGTACCCAAGGGATACAAGGCATTACATCTATAAGCAGATGGCTGTAGCCACTTGCTTCCAGAAGAGAATGGGACAACGTTTATTTTTCCCCCCGTAGGCAAAGCAGTCAACCTTACAATAAAAAACATGTTCTACAGAGTAATGCCATTTAAACAGCAAGTCAGCAAGTTGGTCATAATAAATGTAACATTTGGAACCAGTAGCAAATCAAGTTTAGCCTGCAATGGGCCTGGCCCCCATCAAGAATTTAAATAGATTGGGACAAACATATTTTATAATTAATTCCTTTTAGTAAAGAGCTACTAACATTCATTGTCATATCAGCTAACACCAATTTGGGGAAAATATTTTGACAGTCACTATGACAAATAACTTTTTGTGCTATAAGTCATGTCACACAGGGACCTTCATTTTCTCCACTATACTGCAGAAGAATACAAAATATGATTAAGGCTCTACTTTATGACCATGAAAAGTGGGTATAGCCTTTTTTTTCTTTCAACAAAGACTATGATGGACCATAATGACAGCTGAGTTACATATGCACACTGTTATGTTAGCTCAGAAATAACATAACCTTACCATGCCTGATGCCTGATTAGATGCAATGCCCAGAGGCTGCATTTTAAATTCCTGCTAGTGGGCAGAATTCTACTGCAGTGATTTTCAATTTGCAGCCCATGGCCCACATCCAGCCCTTAACTGATACTGAAGCAACCCATGGGGAACTTCCTTACTCCAAATTTTGCCTGGCTTGCGTTTGACTCAAATTGTCACAAGTCTACTTGTTGACTAGAATCCTGCTCAAAGCAAAAGGGGTATATTACATGCTGCAAATTCAATCATTTCCCCCCCAATTGTATTTAGCTGGGGAGAAAAATGTAATTAACAGATAAAAGTGCAGCCGGTCTTGTCTAGAGTATGGGAATTGATAAATGGAAATATAGAAATTAATTATTCAATTAGTATATCCTATTCACTTTTTCCTCGTCCCCCCCAAAAGAACTCAAAGCAAAATTCAATTTGTTACAATGCTTACATAAACAACTGCAATTGGTTGTTTCATATGACTAGTGTACCAATTTCCCACATTTTTATCATGTTTGCTATTGTTCAATGTTTAACTGGCTGAATGCCAATAACCATTTTGTAAAGCGTAGCAAAGTAGTAGTGGTGTATGGGGCATGGTGGCAAAATGAGCATCACTGTTGCCTCACTGCAAGAAGGTCCTGGGTTCGAACCCCAGGCTGTCTCAGGTCCTTTTTGTAGTTTGGAGTTTATGTTTGCATGTTTCAGGTGCTGCGGTTCCTCCCACCATCAAAAAGACATGAATGTGTTTTTTAAAAGTCTTTCAAAATTACTACCTGTGCCCCTGATCAAAGCAATAGAAAAAAAACACTGGAGTTGGTCCCCAGGTACTACAGCTGCCCACCACTCCTATATAATAAGGTGGGTAAATGCAGAAAACAAAATCCTTCTGGCCTACAATTTCATTGTATCATGACAAAAAGTAACTTTTCTGACTTTCTAGCGAAAACATCTCATCATCCTATCTTTTGGTGTAGTGATCGTATTTTCCTTAGGTCATCAACAAAGATTGGTCATATACAATCAATTATGAAAGTGGGTTCTTCATTTCTACAATATTCTACACTCCAAGCAATATGCAAAAAAAAAGAATTAAGAACTGATCACGTACTGGTGATATTCAAAAGATATCTATCAGTCGCGGGACATGTTATACTCACCACAATCGGTGCCGATTCAACAGAATTTACTGAGACCCTTATGGCTGCAAACTGTCAAACATTCAGAGAGCGAGAGGGAGTAGCAGGCCAAAAGTTGGTAATAACAGAGCACACGGATGTGAAGGAGGTCGAAAATACCCATCCCACCTAACGCCAAACTCAGGAGAATCCCATGTAATACACAGAGGATGGACATCAATACCAAGTAGACACACAAAGCCTGCTTCCATTTCAAGTCTCCAAAAGGGGAATAAACAGCCTGATTAGGGAGAGAGGGAAAGGGAGAGTGGTTTTCAAACGAGTAAAGAAAATATCAAACATTGAGAGGAAACGTTCCAAGCCAGTGTGGCCAGGTAAAGTAATAGTCTCATTCAGGTTCATTCAAGTGCTGACATTTGGTTCACTTGAGATGCCTTCAACCGAGCTAAGCTTTTGCTTTGATGTTGTCAAATGCTAAGAAACCACAAGAAACTTGAATAAGGTGAGGTCAAAAATATAAAATTGGTTTCAAAGGAGCAGAGCAGTGACCAAGGCTGGGTATTGACAACACTTACTGATAGCCCTTGAAGGTAAATGTCTTAAATGGTAATTAGTGAAAAGTGTGCTTATGATCAGTAGGGGTGGTCCAGCACTCCTACTGGTTGATTGAGAAAACTACAATCTTCAAAATAAAATAAAAACTTGACAATAGAAACATAGAAAAATAAATAAATTCCCTTATCAGTCCCATAAGAGGAAATTTGGAATTTTCTGCGTTTTAGAACCCATCATATTGTATAGTTATCAGTGAGCTGCCACCATACGGTGGTCAGGGATCAGTTATGGGCTCAGTGTCTTGCTCAACGACACCTCATGCTTTCTGCAGGACTAGGAATTGAACATGTAACCTTGCAATTACTGGAAAACTGTTCTACCTACTGAGCTATGCCACCCCTGATATCATGGTTTGGGGTTTTTGTCAACATTTTGAAAGAAATATACTTTTGTTATTGCATTTAACCCATTGCATTGTATAGGAGCAGCAAGCAGCTGCAGAGCCCAGGGGCCAACTCCAATTATTTTTCCTATTTACTTGGTCAGGGGCCCAGGCAGGAGTATTAACCCTAACATGCATGTCTTTTCAATGGTGGAAGGAAACCAGAGCACCTAGAGGAAGCCCATGCAGATATGGGGAGAAGAACATGAAATTTCCACACAGAACAGATCTGGTTCAGCCTGGGGTTTGAACCCACAACCTTCTCTCTGTGAGGCAACAGTGCTAACCACTGGGTAATCAACTAAACTGATAAGAAATTGCTGAAATATTAGCAGATATTTGCATTATATGTACATGAATATAACCTCTCCCGTATGTACAGATAATCTTATAAGTAAACTGTAGGCGTGAGATATGTCCGTCTTAAATATCCCTTTGGTAAATTGTAGGAGTGCACTTCATTAAAATCTGTAGTTTGTTTGGTATGTATGAATATTGTGTTCATTTATGCTATATACCATGCAGAATATTACCATTACAACTGATAAAATGTATGGATATTTGTCAGCTATTTCAAAATGAGATAGCTGACAAAACAGCTGTACACAGCATCGACTTAACGTTTGAAAGGGAATATCCAGTATCCCTTCTCAGGTTGATGCCATTACCCATGCAGTGGAGCTTCCTTTTTTTGTATTGTTGCTGACAATACCACAACATATATTAAATTGTACTGTATTTGATTATGTGAAGGGAACCATAAACAATATAATATCTAATATATGTCTGTTAAGTCTGTCAATGGGAACCAATTATGGGAGCAAACAAAACCAAACATCAAAATGCATGCTCCACTTTCAGACAGCGCTGCAGTCTCATTGAGCATCTCGCACCCACCTGGCCTTTTTCATGAGCTGAGCCATTACAGATCCGAGTGGCTAGCCGTGTTCGCTCACCTGGGTTAAGTTAATCCACCTAGGAAGTGCTTGGCTGTGTCGCTGGGTGTGTTTCCTTAGCCTCAGCTTCATTGTTAAAGTGACTACTTTGTGCACAAAAGCCCTCTAGCTGTCCCTGTAAGGTGACACTAATTAGAAAGACACTGCAGCATAAAAGAAGCAGCATATTAACATATCTATCGCCTGCGGGTGTACGTGTGTGCGTGCACGTGTGTGTGTATGTGTTTGTTTGAGAGAGAGAGAATTAGTCACGTAGCCCACTGCATTAAGACTTATGGGTTCAGTAACGTACAACTCGCCCTTCTCCAGAAAGTAATCCCATACCTTCGACTACTGGCAATTAAATGCATGGGCTTTACTCACCATCAGCCAGATGCCCCAAAAGATCAGGGCCTCTCACTGAACAGTGCACTAAATACTCATAGTACATGGTTTTAAAGTACGTCTATAACAATACAAGTTGCCACCTAAAGGGCGATTTGGCATCTATTTTGCTATATCAGAACCCAGAAACTTAATTACGTGATAACGATTTAACTCGGGGGAATAACGGCCATTATTTCAGGGTGTCCAGTGTAGCTGCTGGCTGCTCACTTGCCATCCCTACGAAAACTTCCTCTTTCGTGCACCTGACATTTCTTAAGAGTCGGATTAGCAATTTGAAATGGGGGAATGGAGTTGAGAGACGACATGTATGAATGCATTTTTCTCACACGTAGTCAACACGAGTTGAACGTTTTTTCACACGATACACCGACATTGAAACGTTTTTGCAGGCGTTTTCAGTCCAGATGACATTTCGGTCAATATGTCCCGTCCTTTTCGCTCCCCACACGGACTGTTACAAACATGTAATCACATCATGTTCCTGCAGAAACCACAGCCTGCTCAAATTTGATTGGTCAATACGACTCAGGCTAAACCAGAAGTAGAATCCCGAACACTTCTGATCATATCGATACCATTCGGCGGCTTAGGCAACGAAGTCGACACCATTGAGATAGCCAAAAGAATACGTCTCCAACAAAGTTGAAAATCCATCAAGTATCCACATAACAAGACAGCAAGAGACATCCCAATGCTTTATTCCTCTAAAATGACTTGTTTACATGCACAATTGAGATTTGTGAAAACTAGGAATACTGAGGGGGTGCAGTAGCTCAGTGGTTGAGCGTGCACTTCGAGAACTGATGAACAAGAGGCAGTGGGTTTGAACCCACCGTGGGTCATCAGGAAGGGCATCCAGCTTTAATCCCCCAAGCACCATCTACATTTGAGTTCACACCCACAATGTGGGGACTGATTGAGTCATGTAAAAGGGAACTCTCAGTTGTGAGAAACACTCCTATCCTGTTGACTCACCAGGCTCCCCGTTTGTGGTAAACGTATGTTTATTTACCACCTCCAACTACGCGAATTTATAAAATGATACCTGCTCAGTTCATCTACAAATCATTAGAATAAGGCTATGTGGGATGGTGCACGTGTGTGCATGCACACAGGAAGGAAGCAACCCTGCTTAAAGGCCTGCCTAACAAGTTAAATCCCTGCTACCTACCACCATGTATTTTTCCCTTTTACACAATAGGAGACATATGATGAGGGCTGGTGTTTGGTATCTGTTGTTGTCTGGAAAAGTAAATTCATCACACATTATACTCTAAAAGTTCAGAAGAGATAATCAGTAGCCGTCTTGACAGTTCTGAGAAGAAACTTTGCTTTCAGGGTTTTCTGACAGGACCTTCGTGATTACTAAATACGGTGTCATCTACGTTCGCTCTAGCAAACAGTCCTGTTTACCCCAAGCAGGAGAAATATATTTTTAAGCAAGATGCATAGGCAAGGTTTTATTACTACTAACAAAAAGTGGAGCACTCTTATCTCAACAATGAACTACACACCACTTTATCTTATCTCTAATTTAGTTTATCAATGCGTTTCTTTTTTGTCGAGAAGACTGAGCATTGCTATAAAACTGATTTGTTGTTTAAGCTATTATATTAAAATCTACTCAGCCATGGCTTCAAGCACCATCTATTTGCCTGCCCTTTCAGGTCTCGAAATTTACACGCATATACTTTCATCTTCTCCCGAAAAATGTCTCCTAAGATGTACTGTGGGTCCTTACCTCATTTGTTAAGGGTCAATATGTTCTTTTAAACAGATGAGGGCAGCTTGGACTCTGATAAACAGATCCATCAGCAGTGGGCAGCCATGATATCTGACATTTACAAATAGTGTGCCAAAGCTTAGAAAAGGGGTTTTAATACATTTTTTCTCCTCTTTTTCTCAGCCTGGGCACTGATGTGGACTGCAGTTTAGCTTCCTGCAATGAATT
>OMLC01043593.1:0-10222 GCA_900302585.1 Regalecus glesne
GTATGAAGATAAATGGGTGTATATATGATCAGTAGTCAAAGATACTACACATGTGGTAATCAGATATTGCAGAGATGGTAAGGTTGCACCTGTATTTATGTACATATATATATTAAGAAGCATTATGACCTCAGGACATTAGTTGTTCCTCAGTCTAATGGTGCGGGTTTTGAGAGTCTTGTATCTCCTCATTGAGGGCAGTAGGGAGAACAGGCTATTGTGTGGGTGTGCTAAATCCTCATTGGACCTTCTGAGGCACTGTTAGGTGTGCTGGGCTTTGCACACAACCCTACTCAGGGCTTTGTGGTCCTTGCTGGTACAGCTGCTCGTACCAGATGAGGAAGTAGCTTGTTAGCAGGCTCTCTATGGTGCCCTGGTAGAAGTCCCTGATGATTTGGGGTCTCAGGCCAAATTTCTCTTGGCATCTGAGACTGTACAAATGCTGTTAGGTCTTTTGAACAACAGTGATGATGTGACTAGTTCATGTTAGGCCTTTGTGGATTTTAACTCCCAGATATTTAAAATTTTCAACTCTCTCCACCACTGTGCTGTTGATGGCGACTGGGAGGTGAGTGTGTGTCCCTCTCTTGTTATCCTCAATGGCCTCCTTGGGCTTCGAGACATTCAGTGAGAGGTGCTCATCCTGGCACCACTTTTCCAAGGCAGTAACCTCTTTGTTGTAGATGAGTCCCTTCTTACAATAATAAAACATAGTTTCTGGAATATCTAATTGAAGTAGGCAGTTGTCTATATGCATGCTCAATAATCCATGTGAGAATCACACAAAGTTGAATCAGTTCATCCGGCCACAATGTGTATTGGGAAATTGTTTCATCACTCGTTTAAGTGACTTATTGGGCAACTTATTGGGACTTATTGGGGCAACTTATTGGGGAATGTCTTGAGTTGAAGGGCTTTTCTGGAAACTACCCTTTTTTCTTTCTCATTCCGAACTGTTATGGGCTATATTTGCTTGCTGTTATGTCAGTTGGCCTTGTAATGATCTACTTAAACCTCCATAGTCGTAGGTCAGTTTAAAACTAGGCTTGAAATGCTAAGCAAGTCCTTTTGTTGACTGCAAGTTCTTTGCCTGCAAAGCATGTTGTCACTTGTCTGTTTTGATACATTTAAATTTTCTCATCACTCTTAGTCAACAGACCAGTTGAGATCTCTCTGTTGTTCATTAAAATTTATGAATCCTCAGTCAGTCCGGTTCAGCATAGGGTTTTGGCATGACTATTGCCTACGGAAAGACCTTGGTATCCTGATTATCTTGAGGATTTGTTGGCAACTGAGGAATGAAGCCAAACTTGCTCTCTCTCTCTCTCTCTCTCTCTCTCTCTCTCTGTCTCTCTTTTTCTCTGTCCCACTCTCTGTATCCTTTCCTTGTTTCTATTTTTTTCTCTTTTACTCCCCTCTATGACTTTTGGAAGGGCCTTTATGCTGAGAGGTTAGTGGTATTGAGGGTGGGCATTGATGGATCATGGTGGTGAGTCTTATTTTCATTAAAGTGACAGGTAAAAGATCAACCTTTTGAAGTACACCTCCTTTAGTTACATGCTTATGACTAAATAGAATTTAACGTACTTTGACCTGCTATGCAGGAACTGTCACTATGTGAGAGATGGGTAAATTTGATGTAGTTTTTTATTTGTATGTTTTTCGCAAGATATAGCCAAGACTCTGGGAAGTCAATGTTGAAACAAGGTCAACTAAAATGTACCCCCATAAATAGCAGTATCTTTGCCAGAATCATTTTTTCTGTGTTTTTTATCATCTATGCAGTATCACCCTCTTATTCGAGTTATTAAGATCATTTACATGACTTCCTTGCATGACCTAGGGGTGACATAGCCAAGGAGGTTGGGGGGTCATGTAGTAATTGGATGATTGGTGGTTAGATCCCTCGTTCCTTCAGAAAGCATGTTGAAAAGTTCTTGAGCAAGACACTGAACTCCTAATTGCTTGGGTCAACAGATGAAACATTTACCTGGTGGCTAAATCTGGCATATTTATATTATAAATGTTCATTAATGTGTACTGATCCTATCAAGGAGATTATTGCTGTCATGTTTTATCCAAGTCTATGTCCACCCCCACAACATGAGGACTAATTATGACACATAAAATTGACTTCATCATTTTTTGTGGGGTCTGTGGGAGCCCAGTGGTAGAGGATGTGTGTTGTAAATGATGAGCCAGACATCACAAGTTTGATTCCACCATGGGGCATTATGAACCTTAATCCCCTATACTCCATTGAGGTCCATGTCCACCCTCACATTGTTGGACTAATCGTGGGGACCTTTATTTAAATGACTTCATTATAGTCATCCCTTAGTGCTTGCTACTTTGGGTATCAGTTGTAAAAAATGTTTAACTCATTCCTTATCTTTTTTGTTTCCAGGTCAGTGCAACAGTGAAGGACCAGTAATGTCACAGGGTCAGGCAGACAGGGTTGACCTCTGTGATAACCTGTGCAGTCCAAATGATCTCTCCACCCAAAACCAAAACCTCATCAAGACTCACCCCCTCTCCCAGATACACACAATCACACAGACTCTAAATCAGTCCCTTTCTCCAGCTGAAGAGGGAGATGGACACAAGCTCATCCAAGACACCTCTTTCAACAACAATGGAGAGGAAGAGGAGGAGATGACAAATGACAGATACAGTCGACAGCATGGAGAAAAGGATGAGGAGAATAATGAGGTGATGAAGGATGAAGAAGAGGATGAAGAATCAGAAGGATCAAGTAGCTTGCTTTGCTGTCAATCACCTGACACACCCATGACGGACTCTTCCTACTCTGAAACAGGTTCGAAACAGGATAGAAATATAAACCCCCCCTCCATACACACACATACATACACATTCTCTGGCGACATAGATTAGTTTTGTTTACAAGAATCAATATATTTTCAAAGCTATGAAAGATAAGGTGTCTTTCTGTCAACATTTTTTCTAGAACTCTGTACAAGACAGCCAACCTTTTTCTGGTCTTGATGTATGTTTAACCTTGTGTACCTTTTTTTCCTTTTTTATATCCTTCCATTTTTTCTGAAAGTAAATGTTTTTCATCTGTTTGATTTTATTTTACCTTTATCTGAACCCTTTCAACTGAGATCAGTCGAATAAAGAGTCATGAGGGAAAGTCACAGACCAACGACACACAATAATATAGAAAATTACATTGTAGTTAAAAGTCATGTGAAGATACAGGAAGGCAAAGGTCAAAGAACATTTTGTTATTTATTCCCTGCCCGGAAATTCTCCCTTAGTTTCACCCCTTCTACAGGTATAAATGTGCTGAAGCAACTACAGAACAGCGACTGGAGATAGCTGGGAGTGGTGATGTCATCATGGCCACATGACATAGAATGAGTTAGAGAGTGAGAGAGAATGATAGTGGTTTAGAATAGAAGTAGGCTAGGTGTAGAGCAGTATGGAATGAAGGAATTTAAGAAGAAATATGTAGGGTATCTGTCTTGCATCAAAACTCCATAGTGTAGGACCGTCCTATCTTTTCTAAGCTCCAGTTCTTTTTTATGTTCTCTATATTTTGCCCAATGAGCACTGGAATAGGCTCTAGTTCACCTGTGATCTAACTTCAGATAAGTGTTTAATGATGGATGGATGGATGTGTAGATAATTATAGGAGAAATATAGAGAACACAAAAAAGAACTGGAGCTTGGAGATGACCGGAGAGTCCTACGCTATAGAGTGTTGATGTAAGTTAGACACACACGTGCAATAACCAAGATGTGCACTCAGACTGGTATTGTTGCTGGCCAGGCTTGATAGTTTTAAGTCATTGTTTGTTAAACACAACCAGATCCTATTTACTATAAACACACATGCACGACACTTTTTTTTGGGTCACTTTTCCTTTCAGGCTATGGTAGCTCACTGGTAGAGTGTGTACTTAGAGAGCTGATGAGCAGGATGTTGTGGGTTTGAAGCCAACGCATGGCAACAGGAAGGGAAGGGAATCCGGCCTTAATCCCACATGCGCCAGCTAGGTCTGTGTCCACCCCTACAACTTGCAGACTAATTCTGACATGTAAAAAATGACTTATTTTGCATAAACATTTTAGATTTTAAATACTCAGCCTTATCTAGGATACAACAAAATTTGCATAATCTAGGGTCATATGTTTAATTATCTCTGTTCAGCGTGCTTGTTCCCTCACCTGATATTATCACCATTTAACTAAATATAACTAATACAGCTGTGTGTGTGTGTGTGTGTGTGTGTGGATGTGCATGTACATGTGTGTTTTACTGTTATAAAAAATGGATATACCTCAGAAGGGGTGGAATACAGGTTAAATGTTAGTGTTTTTGTCAATGTCCTTCAGTAGCATACAAAAACAAGACTGCCAATCTCAGGTGCCAGTTATGCACATATGTCTCTGTCTATTGCCTTTCCCATTTTCATGCATTGTGTCATGGTTACATTTAAACAAAATTAGCTAGTTAAATGTTTCTATATCATCATGTCCACTATTTATGGAACTGGTTATTCTTATGTATTTTTATTTATTGTAGAATTCTGTTATAGATGCTAATGTCTGTGGTGCCAGCCATGTCTTATACTGTTGTTCTCAGTGGATTCGGGGCGTGGTTTCTTACTATTACTTCAACTCGTTTGCAGCGTTTCTTCTTGTCTTTATCCTTCTCTT
Source organism: Regalecus glesne (assembly GCA_900302585.1). NCBI lineage: Eukaryota > Metazoa > Chordata > Actinopteri > Lampriformes > Regalecidae > Regalecus > Regalecus glesne. The sequence goes on from OMLC01043593.1 coordinate 4,687, forward strand.
CTATGTTTCCTCTCTTTCATTCTCACACCTACTTTTACCACTCTTTATCTTATTTGTTGTAGGTAGTTTGCTAGAGACTCCATATCCTTTCAGCCCTGGGACCAGCCCAGAGCCTACATCCCCCAACATTCCACTGGGAATTCCTGAAACAGCATGTCCCATCAGTCCAGTGGAACTGACCCAGCTAGACTCTGAAGTTAGCTCCAGTGTCTCCAACATTGTATCTGGAGCCTCCACCACAGGGCTCATTACCGTCATGTCAGAACTCACCTGCACCACAGGACCTATGGATTGTAATGAATTACCTACAACCTCAGCTGCAGGCCACACCAGTAGGGCTAGGCCTACAGACATTGCAGAAGGTGCATTGACTGTAGAAAGAAGAATTATGGACTCCCCCAAAGGACTCCTTCCTACTTCTATGGAGCCCCCTTTCAACAGTGAGCTTATAAGTAACGATGGTCCTCTTAACTCACACGTACAGCCAGTCATCTCGGCTACAGGGGCTAGTACATCTACAACAGCCGCTTGCACCACAAGGCAAACCACTTTCAGTTTAGGACCTATTAGTTCAACAATAGAACATATGACTTTTACTACTGGGCCTATAACCACTGGGAAGGAACCAACCTTTACCACAGGGGCCCAGACCTCCCCTACAGAAGACATTACCTCCACCACAGTGCCCACCTCTATCTCTGTTCCCACCTCCAACACAGGGCCAACTACCTCCACCTCTGGAGCTTTCTATGCCTCCGTTTCCACCTCTACCACAGGGCATATCTCCATACCCTCCCTAATGGCATCCTTAGAGCAGTTGGAGCAAATGGGAGATGTCGCTCATCTTCCACAATATTTGCACCAGGTAAGCTGTCTGTCTGTGTGTCTGCCTCTTTAACCTCTGTCTGGTATAAACTGATACCAGCTACCATCAACTTTTGATCATTCTGATTTTGTCTCTTTTCTAATTTTTGTGTCAAAGCCCCTGTCTCTCTAAAACTCATCTCTATCATACTGCGAGCTCCCTTTTACGTTCTCTCTTCCTGCATTTGATTTTCCTTTGACTGTTTTCTCACATTTGTCATTCAGTTGCTTGTAAAATCAAAATGACACTTAATCCCTTTAGGCATAGGTGTATTCAGTCCATTTAATAAAATTTTGGCATGTACATAAACACCAAATGCAAAATCTCTCTCTCTCTGTCTCTCTCTCTCTCTCTCTCTCTCTCTCTCTCTCTCTCTCTCTCCCTCTCTCTCTCTCTCTCTCCCTCCCCCCTGACTCGCACATAGCTGCATGTAAGGGCAAGTATGTAAGGGAATACCTCTTTTAGCCTCTACTGCAGCTCTGCGTTCCCCCAGGTAAACAGCTGGTTAGATATGCAGGAATCTGAGAAAGAGAGGTTGCAAGACTGGGTGGCTTTTAACATAATGCAGCCTTCAGAAGATATTTCCCAAGTGTTTCTAAAATATTGGCTTTTCATTTATTACCATTTATTGTTTTCTTTTCTAAGCAGAGGCCCGTGCCTTTTCATAATACTGGATGTGTTTTTAATGGGTTAATGAAAAACAAGATTGCAGCTTAGAAGGTGTTGCCACACATTAGGCATAAATAATTTGAAGGGTCAGGAGAGCTAGAGATCGAGAGAGTGTGTGTATAAAGGAAAGAGTGAATCCTGATTAACAGGGTTCAAAGTCAACAATATGGGTCAAAATGAAAACCTGAAAAATGACAGAAGGCGGTGACAGGAGGGGGATATTGTGATCCAAAGTCCAAGAAGCTAAAGGCGGTAGTGGAGAGAGACAGAGGTCATTCAGTTTTCACCGCCTCTCACTTCATCAAAAATGCGAGCGCTGCTGTTCACTTCTATCTTTCTCTCTGTCATTCTCTGATGCATTTGTCGTGTCTCTCTCACACTCTGTGGATTATTTTGGTGCCCTTAGTCAGCTGAAGTGGTCGTAAGGGATAGTTGCTCTAGCAAGGTAAAGTGTCTGTTACTTATTAAAAATCTCTGTATCTTTGAACCCACCCCATGTCTTTCATATTTTCAAGCATCTGAAATACTTTCTTTTCTAGCCAGCAATGGGCTGTGTGGCCAGGTTGTTTTTTCTATTTATGTTTGAAATGTAGAGAGGTTTACCTTGATACCTCTCTTTTCTCTTCCCCTTTACCGTGTGCCTGTTTTTGTTGCACTACTTTAGATCTGTCTTTTGAGGTTATGTTGTGTGGTCTAGAGAATCCCTTGTGTGTTCTAAATTGACTTCTGTTTCACTGAAATATGTAGACATGTTCACTGTAGTTTCATGTCCCTCATTAGCTGCATTTCATTATTAGCTGGATTATCTCAATTCTTCTGAAAACTTGAAGGCTATTGTAGATGTGAGGCCTGGTTAGTCTAATAGCACCACAGTACTTACAGCTGTGTGGCGCTAGATACAGAAAAGTGGCTAATAGATAGTTGCTTCACAGGTTTTACTTAAAAAGTTTACATGTATTTATGGCTTGGTTTTTTCCATTTTGCTATCTGTTTATGTCTTGCCTTCTTCCTGCAGATTGCTGAGGCCTTTGTCCTCCAGGACGACTGTATCCTTATCAGTTACTTAATGTGTGTATTTACTGTTCAGTGCTTTTGTCTATTTATATGTGTGTCAGAGGGAGAGTGACAGTCCATATTATTCGTAGATATTGTGCACATATCACCTTGTTGCTTTATGGCTGCTGTGCTTCGCTAAAGGCGCATGTTTCTTTCTCTGGCTCGCTCTCATCATTTGCCCATCTTTCTGTCTGCTTGCAATCCTGCCTCCTTGCCTGCTTGTCTGTCTGTCTGTCTGTCGGTCGTGCATAAAGCCTGAGGATTTAGCAGTTTTCCAGACTGACTTGTTCAAATTGAGTTTTTGAGGCATCATGAATACCTCATTGACTTCAGCAGTGAGAAGGACATTAGGTGAGGAGAGGTGAGGGGTGGTGGTGAAAAAGAGGAAGATAAGACCAAGAAAAAAAGAGAAAAAACAGATGCTAGTGAATAGAAAGAGGAACAGGCAGTACATGTGTAAAGTTGATAAAAGAAAGTATATCAAGAAGAATGGGATGAACTAAAGAGGAGCAGATGGAGAGAGGAGAAAAGAATAAGAGTGAGCAAAGAGGGAAATGTAGAGAGCATTATTTAGAGGGACAAGAGACAGATTGAGAAAAAGAGAACAAAGGAAGGATGGGGTAGCCAAAATGGAGCGGATTAGAGAAAGAATGCTAGCTTAGCCATGTCAAGCATAGAAAAATATACATAGGGAGAGATTGAGAGAATTGTTTTTCATTGGCCTACATACACACAAGAATTGTGTGTATGTATGTATGTATGTGTATGTATGTGAAAGAATTGTTTTTTTAGCTGCAGATAACTGCAGACATGGGAGCTTGCTTCCCAGAGTTCTTTGCATCTCCCCTGTCTATCACGTGCAGTTTCTTTATTTCATATTTTCTTTTTCTTTATCTCATATCATCTCTGTTCTTCTCCTTCGCTTCTTTCTCCTTTCTGTCTAAACCAGTCTCCCTCTCACTGTGTTAGATATATCAGAGTATAAGCAGAGATAAGATAACATAAGATAAGATATTCCTTTATTAGTCCCGTAGGGGGAAATTGCAGAATGGCAAACCATAAAGTTGACAAAGTTTTCTCGCAGGTTGTGAATCAGCACTTCAAGATTTTGGTTCATTAACTATTCATAAGGGAATAGTTTGATTTCTTAAACCTGCAATAAAGTCCAATGTTAAGTACCCCCTATCTGCCCTTTATACTGTGTTTGTTTGCATGTCCATATGTGTTTGGGTGTATTTTTCTTAACTATTTCCGGTGCAGACCAGAGTGCGCTATGGTGCATCCAATTAGAGAGACTCTATCATCAGAGAATACTAGAAAACTTGAATACTTTGCAAGACCAGTGGGGTGAGATACACACACACACACACACACACACACACACACACACAAACACATATGTGTGCACGTTTACAAAGCACTCTCACGTGGATCTGTTCACACACATACATTTTTACATATAAAGGTATACTGGGGCCACCCAGATGGCTCACCTGCTAGAGTGCGTAGGACATAAGGCTGAGCCCTTACCACCTCACTGGCCTGGGTTTGAATCTGACCCAGACCCTTTGCTGCATGTCATCCCCTCTCTCTCCCCTGTCTTTCCTGTCTCTCTCTTGACAATGCTATCAAATAAAGATGAAAAATGGGCAAACTTTAAAAAAAAAAGTATCCTCTGTATACATTGTCCTGACCATTGGTCTTTGTTAAAGCTCCCCGTCTTTCTCTCTCTCCTTCTTCCTCATTGTTTATTTTTTTCTCAGAGAGTCGTTGTACAACTCGCATCTCAGATCTGGCAACCCAACAGCTGGAAACTCTTGCATACATCTGCCAGACGCACAGTCGGTCAGTCTGCTTGAGAGTGTGTGTGTTTGTGTGTGTGATCTTTATCTTAAAACATCAACATTTCATAAGGAATTTGTTTAGTTTTATTTGCAAATGAAGGGTAAGTTGAAAGTATGATTGACTTAGTTGCAATAAAAATGTGATAATTATATAAAATTTAGGCTCTTTTTAAATCCTTGTAAAGTAATAAAGGTATTTTAGCAATTGGAATATGCAAGCACTTGAAATAAGACTATGCTTTGATTTATCCTTAATCCATGTGTATGAGCGAGGGAGAAAGAAAGTGTGATGTGGGCACAGCCAGTGATGAGTTAAACATATGGCACTTTGCTTCTCCTGCACTTTGAGTCATTTGAGCTATTGCTCTACTAGAATTACACTCAAACACACACGCTGTAATTGCCAAAGAAACATGTTAAGGCTAATTTTAGAATAGCAAAGCCAAATAAAACCACCAATCCTGCACTCCTTCATTTACCAAAGACAAGAACAGACTTTAAACTGTGTAAAAAATATTTTTCCTCTATGTTCAACTCTTTTTATCTATTACTGTCGTCCCATTTCTCTGCTCTTCTCAGACCCAGTACTAGAGAATCTGTGGTAAGATACTTGTTGCTCCCGTGTGTACATGACCGTATATGCATCTGTTTTATATTTATGTATGTTTGTGTATGTGTATGTATGTATATATGTGTGTGAGGGCAGCTACCAATTGCCCATTATGCATATATGGGCTAAATATCAACAAGTGGCTTGATTGACATGTGCTTTTTAAAATTTGAAATATAATTACATTCACCAATACATTCATCCCCATTAAACTTGCATGTATGTTTGTTTGCCCTTACTGAAAATTTCCTTTTGTGTGTGCGTTTGTGTCTGTGTTTGTTTGAAACATAATTTTAAAAAATGGCTTTTCATCCTCAGTAAACTTGCACGTGTTTTTCTGTGCCCTTACTGAACATTGATCAGATTATCATTACCCCCACCTCAAATATGTCACCATTTGTCAAAAAAGAAAATATTTGGAAAGGCGGCTAAAGATGGACATGATTTGTATATATTCATGATATTAATGTGTGTGTGTGTGTGTATATATAT
>OMLC01043596.1:0-13459 GCA_900302585.1 Regalecus glesne
TGGTTGGATGGATTGGTGGGTGGGTGATTGGGTGGGTGGGTGGATGGATAATATTTCGAGCATGATATATCTTGTTCTTTATGTGGACTATTTCAGTTTTCCATAATTAATCTTCATCTTTGAACACATGCATGATATAGATAGGATACTATATGTTCAAGTAAATGGACAAGTATGTGGGCTGAAAATGTGTGTTTATGTTTGTCTATACATTCTTCTGTATAGAATTATTTGCAATTGTTATTGACCTAAACCTACACCATTGGACTAGTCATGTTCTTGCTCTCTCCCTGACTCTCGGCTGGTCAGAGCTGTCGTAGAGGCATGTGTGTCTCCTCAAGCTGAGTTGGTGTAAGGCAGAGTAGAACCTTAATGAGAGATGAACTGTAGAGCCATACATTCAGGCAACATTGGTCCACAATCTGATATTCAGAGACATCCATGAACAGACACAGTTTAACATAAGACAAACAAATAGGCCCCAACTTAGTACGTGGACATACATTTGTGATGCATTAGATAAATATATAGAAATATTCCTATATGATAACTGTCATTTTCACACTCACACATAGAGTATATGCATACTGTACACACAGCTGAGTCGAAACACACGCACTTGAATAAACTGAAAAGGTTTCCAGATGCTCCTTATTACTGAGCTGTCCCTCATTCACTCAACAAATCTTCCCTCCTCTCTGGTTCCCATGGAATCTCTCAGCCCTTTCTGCCCATGGCCACTACCCCTTTCAACACGCAGCTTCTTCCTGGCAGCATAATGGTGGACCCCTGCCATCACCATGGCAATGCCAGCCCTTCGCCATGGTAAAGTGATTGGCAGGTGTAGCGATGGATGCCTGTGGCAGCCATTGGCACGTCAGGGTTGGGTTCCTATGTACTGTGAGAGCCCGCTGTGGTCCTAGATGACCAGTGCATTCTAGTGTTGGAAAGAGGGGTACACAGCCCACACACACACACACACACACACACAGAATGCAGGACTATTCAGGGCCACATAGCTTATTGGGGCCCTCTATGTGGTTGTCAGGGCTGTTGTGATGTATCATTTATGTTACCATTGTGTTGCCCTCTATTGGGCCATGTTGACAGAGGTATTATATTAGCTTATGATGAATTCCCATACATTCACAAGCTTTTAATACCATGTGTTAATGCTCGAGTAAGTTTATGACAGGATCTAAGAATTACCACATGAAATATGAGCCTTTTATTGGCCTGAACCCCAAATGATCTGGGGTGGTATGCATTACATTTCAAAGCCTGAGAAAGTGGGAGTGATGGCCTGATATAAAGCACACATACACATGCACACGCACGTACATACACAGCATATGGTTAAATACAGTAGTCCTCGAGGACAAACACTGCATCATAAACACTGATTTTAGTTTTATGAAATGAGATGCACTTCTCTGCTTTTAATTAGAAAGCACACAGTCGGCAGAGATGAATATGGATCCTGCTACAGAATAAGATTCCCCAAAGACCAAATCAAATAACCCTCTCCCCTCCCAGCATGGTACCACCACAGAGATTGCATCAGCGCTCTTAGCAAGTCAAGCCACATACACATATGCATACATACATTTTAATCATATGTGTGTGTGTGTGTGTGTGTGTGTGTGTGTTCAGTGTTTGTGTGTTTCAGATGCGCCTGTGCTTGTGTTAATGTTTTCATGCTTCCATCAATAAGAGCACGGGTAGTAAAGTATGAGGGTGTCCAGAGCAGTGACCCAGCTGAAGGGCGAAATGGAAGCAAGCCCACAGAAGTCTGTGGATTCTCTATATTATGCCTGCTATGACCCCTGGGTTACATTATATGCTTCAGCTGCCAGCCGCCCATCAGCACTCCCACAGAAAGAGGAGAAAGGAAAAAGACAAAGCTAGCAGGAAAACTCAGTGCAATACTGTCTAGAACGTATTTTAACTTGACATAAGCTATCAAAAGCCAAACCATGAAAAGATAAAGTGTGTGCTTTCTCACTGAACAGAAGAGCACCGGCTCCAAGTTCATTGATGGCTGCTGCTTGAAGGACAAATCTGAGGTCAGTTTAGAGCCCAATAGCCTTTTGATAATGGCCAGATGTCAAATAGCTTCCATAAAGTCTGAATGATGCTGGTAAAATTTGAAACCTCATTCTATACCGTTACTGTCCCCTCCCCCTGGCACCGACACCCCAAACTGGATTCCACAATCGAGCCTTAATCTCCATCCTAATGCCAGTCAGACTGGTCCCCCAACAGCCACACTATGCCAACAGTCCCCCATCTGCTTCATCACAGATCATTCCACACACTCATTACCCTTGCAAAATGAGAGACTGAAATATCGGTAGGACTGCAAAGCAATGTTTCCACACAGCATGCAGCAACACTCAGATGAGAAGCAGTAGTCGTGATGCGTTCCATGTTACAGAGAGGAACGCTGAACGTTCCAGAAACCCATCAGCTTTCCTCTCCCTCTGACAGGCATTCTAACAGATTCACTGGAGAGTGATGCTGGAGTGTCAGAAATGATGGTCTGACCATGAACAGCATGTGACCCTTAAAGTCTTGGCACACCCATTTCCTGGCTTTATTTGTGTGTGTGGGTGAATTAGCATGCTCACACATTGTGACATGCTTCCTCACTGGATGTGTGTGTGTGTCTGTGTGTGTGTGTGTGGGAGTTTGCAGGTCATTTTACATGCCATTAATCACTGATGACAGCTCACAAGTGCCAATCTGCATGTGAAAGACCTATGTAATTGTGTACGTGTAGTTTAGTGTGTATGTGGAGGGGGTTGTGTGTGGGTGTGTGTGTGTGTGTCAGGGTGGGTGGATGAGTATGTGTATGTGAGAGAGTATATATGTGAAAAAGTTGTATGTGTCTATCAGTTCATATGTGTATATGTGGTATGTTTATGTTTATATAATAAAACATAAATTCCCTTATCAGTCCCACAAGGGGAAATTGGCAAGTCTCTACATTTCACCCATTCTGTTGTACAGGAGCAGTGGGGGGGGTGGCTTAGTGGTTAGTGCACCTGCTTCAGGAACTGATGAGCCAAAGGCAGGAGGTTCAAATCCACCACGGAGCATCCGGAGGGGCATCCACCCTTAATCCCTCAAGCTCCACCCTAAGGCCCCGCCCACCCCTGCAACGTGGGGACTAATGGCGAGGATAAAATGGCCCTCTCTATCATATAGGAGCAGTGAGTAGCCACCATATGACGCTCGGGGAGCAGTTAGGGTTCGGTGTCTTGCTCAAGGACAGTTCAAGATGCTCTCTGCAGGACTGGGGATCCAGTCTGCAACCTTCTGATCATCAGACAACAACCCATTGAGCCATGCTGTCCCTACGTGGCCCTTATGTGCGGGTCATTCCCCCCAGGTGTTCTGTAGGTAAACTGATTGATGGAGTCACCTCTGTTGTTTAGGTGCAGCAGGTGGTCGCTAACGGCGTCTCTGTGCATGGATCATTTGTGTCAGCATCGCCGCTTACAGCTCCGATGAAGAAGATACTGCTGTCTCAATGGAAAACAGACTTGTTCGTATAAAGCACTTTTCCAGTCGAACAACCACTCAATGTGGTTCACAGTGAATGGCTCATGTTTACCTAGCCACACGGTGGGATACGAACCTACAACGCCCCAGGCGTGTGCTCTACCCACTGAGCCACCGAGGCTCTAATGTGCCCCTGTTTGTTAGTGACGACAAACTGGGAAAAGATGCTACCTGAATGAAAAGAGTGGTGCCGGGACATAAGGTGTCTGACTTGCAGCACGCTATATCCCACACGTGTGTTGTCTGCATGGTCCTTTACATGAGTGAAGATCTGAAACGTGTTCTAGGTGACTGTTGAGGATTCTGAGTTCATAGGTCACGGACTGCTTAATGTTTTGGCTGCTATGAAGAGGGTCACCTGGTTAGGGCTTGTCCAGAGAGACTGCCGTGTTCCCCTGAGATAGCCCAGGGGGTGAGTTTAGAAGAGCAGAACCAGTCTGAAAATGGTGCACCAGGTTCAATGATGAGAGTGGAGCTATAGTTGAGCGGAGTGGCCAGACCAGTGGGAAATCAGAGCAGACACAGGTTTGAACTACAGATGCATGCAAAGTAGTTGAAGATGGAAAGTAAGGAAAGCAGTCAGAATGTAGAAAGTCTTCAGTGATGAGTTGATGGATGAAGGCGTGTCTACGGGGGGAGAAAGGTTTACAAAACGAGACCAGCAAATGGAAGGCCTCTGATGAGGGATGGAATGATCTAAGGCTATGAATGTGAGGGGACACTGATAAATGAGGACAGAACTGTTTACCATGGTCCAGAGAAGATCAGGCAGTTTCTTGAGGACGTCACAAGGAAAAGAGCTACACTTGAGGACTTTTCCCCTGATGGAGAAAGGCTGAGGGCAGGGGATTCTCGACACACAGGAGCTTGATTGACTCGGCATATACTTCATCAGACTGGAGTTGGAATGAACCCTTGGAATGATCCTTTTGTGTAAATGGCTTGCTGATTATGGGCAAGTTAAAGGTTTTGTTTAAGTTTCAAGTCTCTCCGTCTCTCTCTCCCTGCCATACCTGGACATGAAAGTGAATAGTTCTTTATTTGTATTTCATGCCCGGGTGTATTTTGCATAAGGGAATAGATATTCGGAGTGGTGTTGAGTCCCACTGGTGCTGTGTCCCAGAGTGCATCAGCCTACCTTTTCATCTTCACCCTCACCTAGCTGCTGTCTAGCCTTCCCTCTCTCTCTCTCCATAGAGTTTTCCCCTCTCCCTGAATTTCCTTTCTGTTCTTTTCTATTTTTTAATGGTTCTTTTATTTCCCATTTTGTGTCTTTTGTTCATCTTCCTGTTTGAACATGTGATTTATTGTCTCCTGTGGCGTTCCTCGGTGTTTGATTCCCCCCCTCTCTTCCGGCAGACATGACTGCAGACAAGTGATACAGTGGCCTTTGTTAATTCACTAAAGGCTGTATTGCAGTACTATTGTATCATCAGTGTGAATACAAAACTATTATCCTGTGCTGGAATTGAAGCACGATTCCCATGATTAAAAAGCACGCTATGGGTCCTTTAACATCTCTCGGATTCTTCATCCAGTCTCTCAGTCCATATCCATAACTTATCCTCTTCTGTCCCCTTTCCCTCTCTCTCACTTTGACTTTGTTTCACTCCCTTCCCTTGCTCCTTTGCTTAGTTTCTCCCTCTCTCTCCCTCTCTCTCTATATGTATCTGCCATTCCCTAGACAGAGTTCTCATGTTTGTGGTTTACCCTCAATGATGCACATCTACAGGGACTGTTAGATTGCCCCTGTGGCAGACAGAGATCTACAGCCCCATGCCTCTCCCCTCCTGCCCCTGCTTACAGCCCCTGCCTACAGCCCCTGCTTACAGCCCCTGCCTACAGCCCCTGCTTACAGCCCCTGCCTACAGCCCCTGCTTACAGCCCCTGCCTGCAGCCCCTGCCTTAACACTCAATTGGACAGTTTTTACGCTGACTTCTGTGGCGAGGGTGGTAATTCCATGTCATGTAACAGCCATGGACTTGAAATGGAAATGGCTGTGTTTGAATGTGTGTGTGTGTGTGTGTGTGTGAGAGAGAGAGAGAGAGAAATGTCTCTAAGTGCTGTGTAATAATCTGGCCTGTCCATCCTTTCAGCTTAAAAACGGGGTGCCCAACACAACAATCTCTGTTGATGGTTGCAGTGCTTGCATTCTAGGCGTGTGTGTGTGTTGCGGGGGAATGAGAGAGAGAGAGAGATGAGATGGAGAGAGGATAACAGACAAGGAAGAGAGCAGTGAAAACCTAAAGAGTTAAAGTGGTGCAATGTTGATAATAAAGCATCAACAGTGTTTTCAAAGGTGCGTAAGGTTTGTTTAACAGTACATCACAGGTATTAAGCAGTCAATTTGAAGCAGAGGTGCTTAGAGAGCATCACCACCATTACCGGGTTATTACCTCTGTCTGTGATTAAACACAAACAGATCCCCTGACTGGCCCTCAGCATGCTAACGGGCTGCTCTGCTCGACACCTCATAAATCTGACAACACACACGCACACAGCACATGCCCCCATTGTGCTCAGGCAAAGACACAATATATTATAATACCAATGCATAAAGACACAAAGACCACACTCTGCCGGGCTGCAGCACCAATGCCACTATAGTGGATGTTATCACTGAAGTCCCAAGTTCACTAAAGGATGCTCAGATAGAGGTCCATCTCTACGTGTTACAGTTAGTCCCATGTTGTGCAGTTGGACACGGACTTAGATGGAGCTTGGGATGGACCATGGTGGGTTTGAACCCATAAGATCTGGTTCATTCCTTTCCGAAGCATGTGCTCTATTGCTGAGCCACCATGGCTCCATCAAAGGATGCTTGGATAAGATCCTCTTAAGCTGTTCATATCCCCCTCTTGTTTAAATTGCTGTTATACATCATGCCTTAGATGTTATGCCTCTCTGATTGTGTGTTCCACTTTGCTTCTGTGACACCGTGATTTCCCCCTGTGACACAGTCATCTGGACACAGACATACTGCACAAACCAGCCTCTGCAAAGAGGATCAGACACATCCACACTGAAATATAGAAATTGGAAAATGTCTCAGAAGTTTTCCGTCCACACTGCCATTCTCAGATCACTTTCAAGTAGCTCAGACTGGGTCAAAATAATAGAAAAATGCTGATTGCATGATGGTCCTACGTCAGCACGTTTTATTCATCCACATTACAACACAGGCTCAAATTTGTCAACTTTTAGAGAATGTATTTGAAAATTGATTTGTTGGTGTAAAAGAGGGTGGATAGTAGGGTGTCAATGTCAATGCCCTATCAATTCCATCTTATTGATCTGATTCCTGGATAGTCCTTTTATCGATTCCTAAAGCCTGAGACACTTTGTGATGCTGAGTCTGGTGATGGAGCCCTGGCCCCTGTCACTAAACCCCACATGTATATTTATCCTCAGTATAAATGTTTTCCTCCATTTCAATCTTTGTCTGACTAGTTGATATAGCACCGTGATGACACAAGGTCCACATCTGCCAAGAGAACTGCAAATTAGGGCAGGTTTGCTGACAGCACTGATGGAGGTGGTCAGTTTACTGCAGTACTTACCTTCATGATCTATGACATTCTTCCTTTTTAAGCATTTTCCTTTTCTCCCCATATGACTATTATTTATGAAATGAAAGGTGGGCAAACACCATTGACAGGTCTCCATTCAATTGCAGGGCTTTAGCAGTTAGGGGTTCAGTGTCTTACTCAATGACACTTCGACACACTTTGTGCCATTAACCATTAATCTTCTAATTGCTAGATGACCTCCAGAGATATGCCGTCCCTAAAAATGTCTATGTATAGACAGCAGTATTATAAACCAGGCACAAGGCACTTTGCATAGCCCATGTGACGGTTCTGTTGTGAGACAATAGACCCAATACTGATGGCACCAGCCATGCTCTTCACAAACACTGAGTTTATCCAACTAATGACAGAGCCATTCTAAGGGCAAGGGCATCCCAACCTTGCCCTCCGTAGCACTTGAAGACCAGGGAATGATGGTGAGATTGTGTGACACGACGTAACTGCAGCCAGAGGATCATAGCTGGACACTGGCCTCATTAATAAGAGCACTACTACACACTGGCAGTGCTGTGAGGTGGGGGCTTGGGGAAGAGGTCAGGAAGGAGAAATAACGGATTGGGAGGAGAAGGAAAAGGGGGATGAGATGGGACCTGAGTAGATGAAGGTTTTTGAGAAGCAGAGGGAGAGCGAGCAGAAGATAGAACAGGTTTACAACAAGTGAGAGGAGAAAAGGTGCCGAGGAAAGAAAAGAGGATACGAGTAAGAGAAGTGTTCCAGAGAGTAGGGCGTGGAACGGCTCATCTTTCGGTGAGGAGACGCGAGAGTACAGGTATTAGTCTGCAGCCAAAGACTGATCACCCATGAAACAGTCCTAGGAACACTTTTAGGTTTAAAAGCCTTCAACGGATCCTCCGGCATGTTTTGACAGTCTAAAGAATAGAATTCTCTGCTTGCCAGAACCATATGAGAACTAATAGCACCTGCCATGATCCCACATGAGTAAAGAAGCACTCCTCTTCCCTGTAGACATTATAGAACAAATGTTCCATGATGTCTCTGTGCCTCATGCTCCTCGTCTCTAACCACTTCTATTACAAAGTTTCACCTGGCTCTTAAACCCATGTTACATCACAGTTCATCAAGGGGCCATGGCTCAGCAACTCGACCTTTCAGGAACAAAGGTCCATTCTTACAAGTTGGAGGGATCTGTTGCGATATCTAATCACTGGACATGCTGTGTTGTATACTGCCACTTTTGATCTGCTGCCCTTTTCCTATACAGTCTGTCTGGCTAACTTTCCCTTTGTCTTTTTACATGCTTGACATGGAAATGCCCGATACACCCTGTGACGTTCTCTCCCTCTCTTCTGCACACCCTCCCTCTCTCAACCCAGGTGTGATGCCAGAGCGGCAGTTCAGTGGGACCCAGTTTGTGTGCAGTGTGGTGGCATCCCATGTCAGCCACCAGCCCTCAACCAGCTTCAGCTTTATTTGGATTGCCCCTCCACCCGGCACAGGCTGTGTTCATTTCCTGTAAGTCTGTACGTGTGTATGCTTTGAGAAAAGAAAGATAGAGACAGTGAGCCAGCTGCTATCCACGCATGTTGATATGCACGTATGTGTATATGCATGTATATATGCATGTATGTATCTGTGTGTGTGTATATATATATATATATGTGTGTGTGTGTGTGTGAACAAAGAGAATCGTGTTGTGATTTGGTGGAGAACATGGAGAGTCGAGGGAAATGAGGTCCTCACTAAACAGCATCTCAACTTGCAGTGTCCTCACACACAGGGTAAACTTAGCCTCCAGTCATTCAGTCAACTCTACCATTTTGAATACCAACTTAAAACTGAGGATAAATCCAGGCACGTGTGTGTGTGTGTGTGTGTGTGTGTGTGTGTGTGTGTGTGTGCGTGTGCGGTGCGTGCGCGTGCGCACACACAACTCACACTGTGTGACATGGTGCATCTAATGCAGTAGTGCAGTAGTCAGAGGGAAGATGCACGCTTGCTTCCTACATCCCTCCTTTCTGACCTCTTGCTCACAACTTGCTGCCGCTGGTTAGAGCTAGTGGTGAACAAGGAAGCAGTCCAGTGTGCAAGTCTTCGCCCACCAGTACATAGCCTCTCCTTCACCAAGACCCCTACCAGGCCTCGTCATGGCCACACGCAGCAACTGGATGTCTTGCGGCCTCGGGCTAACTTGGCAGGGGACCTTGGAACTGCACTTGTCCCAGAGGCTGTTCATGGCCATTCACTGCCTTATGGGAAGTCTGTTGAGATAAAGGCTAGGGGAGCACACGTTGAGAGAAAAGCAACTTGTTTGGCAGCACACATTAGGTAGTTTCTAGATAGTCTGGAGTTTCAAGAGACCTGCAGTCATAATCTGCAACTGGTCATCCATGGTATAAGCCCTTACCACCAAAATCAGCCTGTCATGGTGAGGGCAGTGGTACTGTGTACAGGTTTCCACTGCTGACCAGTGTTACACTGTTGACGAGGAGGGATTTCATCATTGGACTTGATAGACTACCAGTAGGAGTATGACTGTCCTCTCTGTTGGGTTTTCTACTTTGGGGTCTTCAGATGGCTGTAGAGATTGATCAGTGATCCACATACTTTGGGAACGTCGTGGTGGATTGTGGTTGTCGTTGAGCCTTCTCTCTTTCTTTGTGCTGAGCCTTTTTCTCTGCGGCATGGTGGAGATGTACAGCTCCTTTCTGCACAGATTTCTTCCGGGTGTGCTGTGTGCAGCTTTTTACATAAATGTCACCATTTGATGCGTCACAGCAGGTTATAGCTTCAAGCTAATTCTAGTCTGCAGTCCGTTGGTAGGTCAAATCAGAAAAATCACAAGACACACATGGTAGCCTAAGAGTAAAGGCAACATAAAGCTATACCGAGCACACGACAATAGTGTCAGCTAGACCTACAAAACTACACACAAATGACATCTCAGACTATCAAACTACAAAATAGCAAATCACAAAAGTGGAAATGCTTGTCCTGTAAAAGTACATCATTAAGACTACGGCCTCCTCGGTCAGTGAGTAGAGAATCCTGTAGCTTTTTAAAGCCTTTTAAAGTTGGTTGTAAAAGGGCTAATAGAGCTGCAACTCCTTACATCGTCAGGCAGGGTGTTCCACTGATTTGTTGCTGTTGGAGAGAAGGCTGATTGACCATATGCAGTGCAGTGAAATGGCATAGTGCAATCTCATATAGAGGATATTCTGGAGGAGCTAATAGAATCTCTTGAGGGAGAATACACAAAGTAACATAATGGAGGATTTAAAATTCATTTAAAATTTCTCAAACCAAGCACAAATTTGAAAATTATATAATATTCTCAAACCTCTGTCAGTTGTACTTCTCTAGTACACTACAGTGATGGAAATGCATTGGGTTGTTTTTGTCCAGAGTTCTTAGAGTTTGTTTGTATAAGAACTCAAGAGGTTTCATGGCTGTTTCTTTTCATGCCTGGGAGCCTGCTGACATTCCTTCAACTGGGTGTACAGGATCTGCTTGGGGAGACGTGGGTTGGACATGCGAATGGAATGGCCTGTCCATCAGGGTTGGTGCTGCATTATTGTGGTGGGGATGTTAGTCACGTTGAGTTCTTCCAGAATGCTGGGGTTAGTGCATCTGTCCTTCCAACTGCTCCGTGGCATCTTTGGTCAGGCGGTTTGGTGGTTTTGTGCCTGGGCTCAATATGCACTGTGCCTATAAAAATATCTATCCATCTATTTAGTCACCAGGCTAATTTTCATCTGCTGTCCCAAGTAATTAGACGTTAATTGTCTTGTTCAAAGACACTTCAACATGCTTTGAAGGAACTGGGGATCGAACCACCGATCCACCAATGTTCCGTCTACAAGATACTTTTTCCGACCTTACCTCCTGAGCTATGCCTCCCCTAATCATGTCTTAAATGCCTTTGTCCCTCTCTCTCTCCAACTTTAATCCCCATTCTGTATGCTTTCATCTGTCTTATCTCGTCCTCCATCGTGTTCTTACCCATCCCTGCCACATTTCTCTTGCCTTCATTCACTTGCTTGGTAATTAACAGCCTTATGACAACAATCAGTCAAAATGCAATTAGCAGCTACTGCTGCAGAGGCATTCGGGGGAGGGGAAGGCTTCCATAACCATGCTCCACTCAGTCCCAGCAGCACGGTGCTAACACAGAGACCATTAATAGAGATCCTTCCAGAATTATTTCCCCATCCTGTGATATTTGGTTAAATGAACCGGTGTACTATGAGTGGTGTGAATGACAACAAGCTTATTTGCACATTTCACTCTAATTCTGTTTCCATGTTTTATTTTAGTAAAATCCATCATCCTATTTAAAAGAATCAAAAGCATGTTGATGCTTTCATGGTTAACCTTTGGCACATATCACATGTCTTTTAATGTCTATCTTTGGCTAGACACACAACACTGTTCCCTAAGTTTTTCAAAATAGTTGCAACTAAATCAAGTGTATTGGCAGCCCTAGTCGTAAAATTCCTCTGCGAGTTCCTGGAGGGACGAGATAGACTATCATACAGAGGCTTTTATGGAGACACTGACTGACGAGGATTCAGACTGGGAATATTTGCTGAAGAGGAGCTCCTATTCAGACAATAAGCACATGGGCAAACAGCTTTACTGGCTTCTCTGTCTGCCCCCAGACACATTTTCACTAGAGTGTGTGTGTGAACTTTGGAGTGCTGTACGAGGGTGGATGTGTCTACATACGTGTGTTCCTGCTTGCATGTTTGCGCTTGCAAACCATGGAGCAGCAGTGTGCCAATGGAGATGACAGAGAGGCTGGCTGGTAGCCCCAACTGTGACAATAAGGGTCCCTGTGGCTAACCTTATCAAAGTCATCCAGTCAAACTCCAGCTGGCTTAAGAGTGCCACACAGGCACACACACACACACACACACACACACACACTTCACCAAACCCATTCCCAGTTCAGCGCTCTCATCTCGACCAGCTCATCCCGCCTGTCCTGCATCTCCACATTCAACAACTTGATTTAGGAGAGACTCGACCTGCTTTATAGGCAGGGGCCACCCTGGATTTAGCTAGCCACTGGTTCGGCTGACTTCTTTGTCAATCCCACTTCTAGTAATAAGTGTCATAATCCATGCAGCCGTCAAGCCAAATAACTTTGTTTTAGATAATCCAGTATCCCTAATCCACAATTTTGTCAGGGTAAAAAACGTTCAACCACAGGTCAAAACAGGTGAGCAGAGCCCAAAACCTCCTATGTCTTATCTCACTATGGTGAACACATTGATGATCAAATAAAATCCCTAAAATATGAAAAGAGGCTATCCATAAAGTCAATTAAAAGAATCCAATGGTCCTAAGGAGTTAAAAGATATCATTAGCTATTAAACTAAATGCAAGCAGAGCAACATGCCAACAAACCGTTAGCTGAGAATCGGGAACTTGAGTAGAGTTATGAATATCAATATCATTTTCTGTGACTTGTGGTGGACCTGTAACAGAGATGATATCTGTCCTGAGTTGGACAGTTGTAGCTAATGGGTGCTTGACAGCATAAACATCAAAGGCCTCCTACCCTTGTCTAGTAACCCTGGCCTGAGTGATATGAAGGCCACCAGAAGTCTCTATGAGCATTTAAATTAAAGCCACAGACACACTGTGTCCTTCACAAGGCTGGAGCTGCTCTGCAGCCACATTAATGTGTTGCTGGCGAGGAGTTTTATGGTCGATACTGTGAGAATGTTCCTGGTTACAGATCACTAGGAGGAGTGTAATGGAGTGCTTCCATGTGGGGCTCAGGAAGATTTCATTTGCTGTGTGGCTGTAAATTACCCCCCAGGAAGAGAGAGGGGGTGATGGTGCACCTGTGTGTGTGTGTGTGTGTGAGGGTGAGTGAGTCAATGAGGAGAAGAAAGGATTTGAGATGTCTTGTGCCTGGCCATAGCTTATGCTCATTTCAGTTTCTCCACACTCCCATGTCATACAGGCCTGATGGTTTTAGCCCTGGCACCATAGATGTGTAGTTTGTCCTCTTTGATGTGCCTATGTGTGGGTTTATGTGTGTGTGTGTGTATGTGCAGTTTTGCTGATATATTTATACATTAGGATCAGAGAGTCAAGTATAATAATAATGATGAATTTTCTTGCAAGGTGAAATTTGCAATTCTCTGCATTTGACCTATCCTATTGTGTAGAAGCAGTGAGCAGCCACCTTGTCGTGCTTGGGGAGCCATTAGGGGTTCAGCATATTGCTCAAAGACACCTTGTCATGCTTTTTGCAGGATCGAAGATTGAACCTGCAACCCTCTGATCGCCAAACAACCACTCTACCCACTGAGCTATGCCACCCCAT
>OMLC01043597.1:0-16959 GCA_900302585.1 Regalecus glesne
GTGAGATGAAGAGATGGTGGCGTAACTGTAATGATCTCAAAGTTGCACTTCAACCATTAACAGAAATGATCGTGATAATGGTTTGAGAATGGTTGAAACAACAGCAATCACTTTGTTCACAGCTTGGAGAAAATGTGTGTGTTCTTGCAGATATTTTTTGTTGCTCCGGTTGTTGTGCTCGTCTGTGTGAATAAGTGGAGGCACAGAGACTAAGTAAAGAATACCCTCGAGGACCGAGAAGGAGGACAGTCGTACTTGATCCCGAGTTACCGTGTGTGTCTGTGTGGATGGGGGTCACTCAGAAGGTGCTGATGATAACCTGTCCCTCCATACACACAGCTGTAACTGGATATGGAGACACGGGCATTTCTGAAGAGAAAATAAATCAAGGTGGAGAAGAGAACAGCAAGACAAGTGAAGCTGGTGGATGCAGGTGTATATCTTCATACATCAGCAGTCTCTCTCATCAGTCTACGACCATCTGTTTCCCCCCCCACTGAATATCTCACAAAGGTGGACAGAGCTGACTACAATCCCACCCCCTCAAAAGTAAAAAAAAGGAATGAAAGATATTGAATTCAAACACTAGCGTCAAAGACCCAGTTAAAGGGGACTTTGCCAGGATGGAGACATAGAAGGAATGAAATTAAGGAGGATGAAAAGATCTCGAGGTACATTCCCGATCTCTTCATAATCACCCGGCACGGATGTCTTCCAACAAGTCTAACTTTGTATGGCGTCTGGCTCCACCAACCAGCCAGACCTCGCAGTGCAAACAAATAAAGATCCGAAATCCCACCATAAACATCTATTTTCATCTATTTTCATAGTGAATGTTCTTACTAGTGGTCAGTGTTTCCTCCATATGCCAGGGACGCCTGCTCTTCCCCTGAAACAGACAGGCTAGAAATCCACCTAGAGGATGAAGATAAGATAACCCCAATCCATCCCAGAGGGCAAATTGAATCGACATTGTCCGAATGGTAGCTGAGGTCTCCGGTGGCCTTCATCTGATGAAGACATTAGGACAGGGTTAGAAGATGTACTGTAATAGTAACAATGCTGAAAAAAAAACACTGTTTTCAACCACGTCAAAATAGTTCAGTCAGGTCATCTGAACATATGCTTTAAATACCATGAGTACATCTCAACATTCCAGAGAATGTCATCCTCAGCTCTCAGTCCAGTATGTGAGCCACCCCAGCTTCTTTTTTAAAGGAACAGACATGTTAATTAAGATACTCACAAAGAATGGGTCAAAACAATGCCAAAATGGAAGAAAATGCTATTTTGGCATCGTTTTGCTGGGTGGCTCACATGCTGGACTGAGAGCTGAGGATGACATTCAGTGAAATGTAGAAACTTTCTCATGTTCTGTTTCAAACGTATGTCCAGATGACTTGATTAAACTATTTTGACTTTGTTGACTACCTGGATTATTGAGCCCGAAGACATTTTTCACCCATGAACTAGCTGGAGTGGTCCACCACCCACAGGGCATCTAGTCAATGGTTAAAACAAACTGATGGGGTAAAAAAAAAAGGTTGAACAAGAGCCATGCAGACTATAACAGTGCATTAAAAGCAGGAAGGCAAGATCACAGAGGATACGCGACTTTCTGCATATGCAGTCGTATGGTGCATAGCAGCCTAATGACCTTTCACACACTGCAACATGTTTGGGTAAAAACATGAAACTGTAATTGCAGCAGGCTAATGGATGACAACACTGCCCGAACACCAGAGTAGACAACAGCTGGTCTGACGCACATCTGGTTCCTGCTGTTTGATGATGATGGGAGGACATGGGGCAGACGGAGACAACCAAGCATCCCGATAGTACCAGATAATCAATTGGTCATTCATCTATTTTCACTACATCAGATGCAAAGCACGTTCAAGCAAGGTGAAGTCCACAGTGCTGTGTAATAATTTGACTCTCGTTATCCCATGAGCTATACCCACATGGCTTACTGAACGGTACTGCAAGTCTGTCTGGGTGTTAATCATGGAAGGATGGATAGGAGTCTGCAGAGGTGTTACCACTGCACTCACAGCTCATGTCTTCAGACTTAAATGAGGAAAGACAAGTTCCGTTTCTCGCCCACTCAGCCAAGCACCACAGCTAATACCGCTATTATACCAGGGCAGGAGAAAAGTATCACTTTTTGTTGCTTTGCCCCAACCTTCAGAAATTCCAGACTGCTGGGAGAATGTAAAACCTAACAAGTCGAGGTGAAGCACCATCACCGCTGTGTCTGCATATTTTACTTTCTATTGTGATGAACAGCGGAGGGCCCTGAACCTCACAAACAGGCCGCTCAAGGTAATCAGGTGGCCTATGATGGACCCTCTTTGTATTTCCAAATGTGAGGGAGCCATTAAATGGGCAAAAGTTAACTTGGGTACTTAGTTTGCTAACCTAAAAATTCTAACTCCCAAACAGATTTATACCCACTTAGTGGTGAAGTCTTTCCACACCCTCATTTTGCATCAAAGGTCAGATTTTAGGCAGGCTTGAACAGGAAATGGACATGACAGCTAGGCCACTGAAGATACCACCCAATACAAATGATCCTGATCCTAATAGAAAATGATCCTGTTTGTGGAGACCATCAGACACAACCACGTGTCACGTGATCAGATCTCAGATGGGACAAAAGTGAAATCTTGGACATTTTTCAGGCAAGTTGGTACAATTCCAAAAAAAATCCATTTTGGGAATGATGATGTTTCAACTCACAATCAAGTTGCCAAGATGTATCAAGAATGGTCATCTTTTAATTTAGCAATGGACATTCATTGCCCAGCCCAGATGTTAGTCCAGCAGTGTTCTTGGTGGGAGAAATGGAACAGGGTTTAAAAGCCTTAAAAAACACTGCTCTAAACACAAATTGTGATTTGGAGTTTTGTGGCATTTTCATATGAACCCACAATAAACCAATGTTCCGTTTTAGGTGATGCCATAGGTGCAAAGCTAACAATGTGCTAATCTTTTAACAGTTTACAAAGCTGGTGTCTACTTTAGTAAAACCTCATAAAGGGGTTTAATGCTTTCACATAAATGAGCTCCCGTTAACAATCATGTAACAATATTGAAGAGGTGAGCGAACTCCTGGCTCAAAGTCAATTCTAGGTTTTAAGGCTCCAAACTGGAGCACTACTTCCTAACACCCATGTTCTACCCTTCATAAAAACAGCCCTCCATAGAATAATTTATCAATGTACAACTACGCAGAATTCATTCAAATTTCTTTGTTTATAGACTGGCACTAAGGAAACCAGGCAAACACAGTGAAGTGTTTTGTAAATAAGATTTTATTTGAAAACCAGAGCTGTTTGTTGGCCAATTTAGCTGCTGCCCTGCTTGGCGGCCAGTCTCTTGTCTCTCTCCTCAGCGATGGTGAGACGGATACCCTTTCCTCTTGGTAGGGAGACCCATGGCTTGTTGCCCTGGAAAACAGGTAAGGGCAGGAGCAGAGAGGTTCGTTCAGTGAGTTCAACGGGGTGTAAAAGACACATTGTCAGACATTTCTAACTCTTCCACTCTTCTTCAAAATCTTCAACTGGATTAAAAAGTTTGGAAATTCAAACTTGGAAACCCGAAATGTAATACCTGCACTTGACTAAAGGACATTTCCTCAATGTGCAATTGATTAAATAACACCATAATAACAGAACTCAAAGCCGAACTGTGCCAAAATGTGTTTGACCACCAACATTTGACAGAGGAGCTGACGTCAATGCAAGAAAAGCACTGTACTAAGTGTAGGCCAGATCTGAGATGAATGTACTGGTCACAGTTCTGGTCTAGCTTCAAAATCCAAATAAACGTCACATTTGATCCACGTGTGTAATCTTTGGCTTTCAGATCTTAGCTCAGTTACTGGTGGGCACCACTTCCAATACATTAAATGAAAGAAATTGAAGGAAAAAGCTAATTCTGAATCCTCTCACAGAGAATTAAAAAGCATTTAACATGGAACACAACTTTTCAGTGGTGAGTTTCTAGCCTCAAGGTCGATTTTGCAAACTAACCCCAAGAGCCACCCTCAACCTGCCCACAAATGAACTGATTTCAGGTGGTGTGAAAACACATCCATGCTTTTTTAGTCATAAAAGCTAATGTCAAGGAGCTCAGAACTTCTTAGAGGAATTGGCTGCTTATTTTCATCACTGATCAAAACCAAAAATGTCATCATTGCTCCTCCCTCACCTCATCTGAAATATTGATGCCAGTGACGGTCAACTCAAGAGATTTTGTACCCTGAGTTTACAGACCAGCTGACTGCCTAAGTCCCCGTGTTTTAGAAGCATATATGAAAGTTTCAAAGTGCACGTAGCTCACAGCGATAACTCACCTTGCCAATGACAAAGATGTTGGAGAGCCTGGTAGCGAAGCTGTTTCCTGTGGTGTCCTTGACGTGCACCACATCAAAGGAACCGGGGTGACGCTCCCTGTTGGTGATGACACCAATACGCCCCAAGTTAGCTCCACCGGTCACCATGCACAGGTTACCTGTAGACAGAGTACGGAGTGAGAAAAATATATACCACCAGATGCCGCATATCATTTACTTCATTTGAATTCTTTATCTATACACCTGAAGATTGTTATGTTGTCATTCTATGTGAAGTACCCGTGACAGCCATAAAAACAGAGTCAAATTCCATGTATGTGAAAACCTACATGACCAATAATAACTTGATTCTGATGCATTGTTCAGTGAGGGGACGTCTTTTATTCTTTTTAAAGTTGGACCGGGAGGTTCTGCACCTGTATTTGGGGAACTCTTCTCATCTACTGCTCTTGCAGGAAGTATAAATGATGTATCCCGATGCTTGACTTTTCAAAGGCCTCTTATCGTTTCCAGATTGGAGCTTTTCCACTGCATGAGTGATATTCCAATGACCAAGCCATCTTACTATAGACGACATGATGTTACGTTTGTCTCGGGACAACCTCTACAATTGGGAATACAATTGCATATTATTTGCTCAGCAAACCCTTGATCAGGAGTTTGACTAGTTTAATACACAAGATACTGAACCATCATACATGCCCGTCAATAATACCCTACAACCTCATTTTGCCCTCAGCTTGGGCAAGCTAGTACTAGCAGATATCTGGTCTCATTTGAATCCATATCTAAGTGGACATGCATTTTACCAACAATATGCATTGTTAACACAACGGCCATTGACTGTCTACTGAACTCCCTTGACTGTCTCTGCCAATCTTTCCTACATATTTGGCCTTTTGTAATGTTAAGATTACTCTGTTGTGTGGGATTATCCCACCGAACCAAAATGCCTTGTGTATTAAAATTCAATGAATAAAGCTTATTCTTACTTAAACTTCAGCACGTGCATCAAGTAGGAGTGGTTGGTTTGAATAAAGAGAGAACTTCATAAAATATATTGAACCCAACATAAAAGTCACCAGGACCTCAGAAAGGCCCTCGTGTCAAATCAGTCAGTTTCTGGAGTTGCGATGGGTAGCATGTGTTTAAGTGCAAGCCATTAAAGATGCATCATAACTGACATGTATTCAGATTCCTATAAATTGTCACATCTATAAAGTTCTGAGCAGTTACCGGTTTGGATTAAAAAGCTGCTATGACCAGTGATGATTCTACAAAATCACACACACGTTACATAGACTAATTCCTCAATTATATGAAGTATTTTGATGCCCATTTAACATATTTACTGATACTAGGTCTGTTTTCACATGTCACTATCATTCCCCTCTTTGTGGGGGGGGACATGGACCTAGAGGGAGCAGGGGGGGATTAAGGCAGGGTGGCCTTCCTAACACTGCCTCGAGGAAATTACTGACCTATATCATTCCAAGGCAGAAAGCAACCAGCTGAGTTCATGTTTCCTTACTTTCTTTGATGCAGACTACACAGGAGGCTTACCAGTATCAAACTTGATGAACTCTGTAATCTTGCCGGTGTCCAGGTCGATGCGGACCGTGTCGTTGACCTTGATGAGGGGGTCGGGGTAACGGATGGTGCGGGCGTCGTGGGTCACCAGGTGGGGCACCCCCTTGGTGCCAATGATGATCTTCTTCACCTTGCACAGCTTGTACTGAAAAGGGAGAAACCTATGGTGTTTACTGAAGATACTCTGCAGTTATTTTGCATGCTTTAAGTGGGAGAGTCTGCAGACCGGATATGCATAAAAATAGGCAAACATGGTCAACATGCTTCGCGTTATGGGAACATATTGTGACTGTCTGCAGGCAAGAGTATCAGTAAAAAAAAGTAAATTTACAATTGATATGATGAATTAACAGAGCCTCTTTACACCGTACTGACTGAAAAGACCCAGTCTGATGTCTAACTCAGAGGGAGGCAGCCTTGGTGGAAAATTTCACCAACTGCTTTGACGCACTAGGTTTATGCTCGATGCAGTGTCCCTGGTGTCACTACTTTTCTTGGATTGAACTTAAAGCTCATCTGACATCTGCTTAAGACTCACACCACAAAGTCTCATGTGTGTACAACAGAAAGCCAATTCATTCGGTCATTACATTATTATAATGAAACTGGCTCTCTGCATTTAAACCATCATATTGTGTAGGAGCACTAGCCAATTGCAGCACTAGCACAAAGTGTGTACATGTCATGTGTGGCCCTCGAGTGTGGGAACAGTAGAACAACATATTAACTATTTACGCAAGATGAATGCAGTTATTTGTGAGGCAGATAGATTTGTTTGTAATAAAGCAAAGTGAATAGGATGAGTCATTGAACATCAGCGAGCAACTTTTTGAGCACCGCTGTTATGCTGAGTTTTGCCTGGCAGCCAAGAAGTACTAGCACTCTGAAAATGTGTTGGATATGTTCAATATCATTAAGCTGCGGGCACAGAGACCACCAAATCCAGTATTAAACCAATGGTTTTAAGCTGGTTAGATGTGGCTGTGTTTAGGCCATATATAACTCAGATTAACTTGACTGTGTCTCGTCAATTTTATGGCATCTGTCTGGGCCCATGTGTCCGTTTCAAAATAATTCAGGGACGTCACCTGTAGGCAAAACGCAGTCATTACTACATTGGCATAATTTGTCTAATAATTCCATGGGTGCAAAAAGTAAATTTAGACTCATGTTTTTTTGCTAGGTCATGTTTCCTGCAGCTCTGCATGGCATTCTTCAATTAAGTGACAGAAGGAAAGGTCTTATCTCTCCAGGACCGTGCCATCACAAAAGGATTGTTCTAGTAATTTCAAATCCTGCCCAACAAATGCCAAGCTCAGACAAGATCAAATCTGCCTAAATCGAACAAAATCCTGCCATTATGATGAGCAAATGTGAAAGACGACGAATGACGTGTGTGGTACCACACACAATGGCCCAACAAGGCACCTAGCGTGTGGAAATGCATTTCTGCCTGTCATCTCTTAACATGAGAGCTTAAAGGAAGTATACACCAATGTCAACCAGTCAAGGACAAATACTTCAGTAGAAAGGCAACGACATGCATGGTTGTTTACTTTTGAACTGACATGTGACGTTCCATCCTAAGATCTCTGGTGAACCACTTACCTGACCTAAAGAAGACACTACATCTGTCTTAGGAACAAGAATCGTCAAGATTTCTAATGACTGATTCTGTAATCTTAGAGTGACCATTGGGGAATTTTCTTTTTCATTAAAAATAAACAAAAAAACCCCCGGTGTGTTCAGAATGAGGTTACAAAATATGCAGTTGTTCCATAGAAGTCATATAAACTCACGAGTGAGTCCTGCCTGCTTAGGTTGTAGGTGCGACACCCACACACACACACATAAAATGAAATCTATAGGCCAAGTTGTATTCATATTCAGTACATACTATTCATTTAACTTGTTATGACACCAAACAAGGTCTTCATTTTAAGTGAGCCTCGCTTCTTAACAGAAAAGAAAACAACAGCACCAGCTTCTGGAGGACTTGAGCACTATGCTGATGGTTGGAGGGAGTGCTTAGTGCATCCCGAAAATATGCATTTTAATAATAATAATCCCCTATCAATTCCACATTGGGAAAACTGGAATTCTCTGCATTTTAATCCATCCTATCGTATAGGAGCAGTGAGCTGCCACCATATGGGGCTCGGGGAGCAGTAAGGGGTTCAGTGTCTTTCTCAAGGGCACTTTGACATGTTTTCTGAAGGAACCCCGCGTTGGACTACCAATCATTAGTCAACGACGGCCCTATCTTCTGAACTATGCCAAGGCCCCCCTATATCATTACAATATTCATATAAACACAGCACTGGGTGTGGCTTTTCACAGTACACTAAGACATTAACAAGAAAAGTGAAACAAATATGCTCGATGATGAAGTGCTATGCCCTGAAGTAATTCTTCACTTTTTGTTAGTGATTGTACTGAAGTATGCACTTTACAAAATGACATTGGCAAAAAAATGTCGTGCAGTGAATGGATTTGAACTGCACTTGTTTACTTGTCCTTCCATGGCCCATTCGACAATGTAACAGGTTATGGCTGTTTACCAAGCTTGTTTGATTGGACGCTTGTGGACAGCTCACTTTACCGGCAGCCAGAAGTCAGCTTAAGAGTTACTGTAGTGAGTCAATTGTCTCTCATGCCTCTTGCATAATTTTCTCTGACAGTTTACATTTTTCATTTCTGCTGTAGAGACGTCAGGGGACGCTAAGAACTCGTATTCACTCTGAATTAATTTCCTCTGTGGCAGCACAACACCATACAGCAGTCTTAAGAAACTCCTGTAAGTGTAGCTGGACTAACCAAACACGTTGAGTGCTGAGTGACTTTGAAAAGAATCCCTATGAATGGACACTCATTATCATAGGAACATTAAGCCTCAAAACAATCCATAAGGCAACTAAAAATACTCCATTCAATAACATTTGATGTAATAAATGAACAATGGTCTTGACCAGAAATCTGACAATTCACACTTTTCTTTAAACTGGGTTGGAAAAAATAATAATCTTACTTTAGGGCCAAGATGAGATACTCTCTCCCCAGAGGGGAAGAGAATCTTGGCATTCTTTGATTTATTCAGTCTAGGCACTTGTCTTATAAGGAAAACAATGCACTGATCTCAAGTTGCACATGGCCTTGTCTGGAATCCAATTAATGGAAATCTGTAGTAGTGAGGGAAACTTTAATCCCTGTGTGACAGTGAAATCAGCTGGTGTTGATGGATTATAATGGAACCTTGCATATTTTTGTCAGTTGATGGCATCACTAGGCCATGAGGGGTCAGAGGATACCATTTTTACCGTCCACAAACACAATAGACTTATTTACCAGTAAGTTTCTCATTCATCCTATAAAAACCTTATATAAGAACAAGTCCATTTACCCATCTTAAAAAAGGACAGAGCACAAGCTGACTGCCTATAACCACTAAACAAATGTGCTAAAATATTGATTGCTGATGACACAATGACCTCTTCTCTCTGACTGTCCACCAGGTAGGTTAGCTAACGGTACAGCTGCATCCGGAGCTATAAGAGGGGTTTAATATCATGCGCAGACACATCAACAGATGGTGACAAAGCCTGTAGCTTTAATCCTGGTTCTCAAGTTCATTTTCAGATCTCTGCTCCCTAAGCTATCTTAGGGGTCATTGAGAGCCCCTCCATGTTTATGTTCATCTTAAGGGTAATTCTTCCAGTTTCAGTACTGGAATGCAACTCTTCCAGCAATAAGAGCATCACATTAGGTCACAGGTAACTCAAGGCTTGGATGGGCTGATGGAAAACCAGCAACCGCTGCTTGAAAAAGATGAACACAGAAAAGCGAACAGTTCTGGATCTTACCTTGGCCTCCTCAGCGGTGATGCGGTGGACAGTGAAACGTCCCTTCACATCGTAGATCAGACGGAAGTGCTCGCCTGTCTTCTCAATGCTGATAACATCTGAATAAGATAGGAATAATAAAACACCCTTTAGTAAGAACACTCCCAGTGTTAAATGACAGTAAACTAATGAATGCTTGATACATAATCACCATGTTCTTGTTCAATAAACTAAGCTAACCGGCAACCGAGATGGTTTTAAGGTTTTCAGTTGAAGCTTTTTCTTTCTTCCCGAAAAGGATGGAGCATGCACCTTCCTTCTCCCCTACAGTTTGATTCAGTTCAAGGAGTTAAAGGAGCCACTATAAAAATAACCCGATTGCGAGTTTCGATAACTTTACTTGACACCATAAAAATTCACTGAGATTTAACAAAGCCAATATAAATGCTGTGCTATAAAAGCCAGCTGTGCTGTGCATATCTTTAACACACAGCATTAAAATTTACTCAATATTGGGCTACTAATGCCTTACTTTCCAAATTCCGCTCCACCTATTCATGATTTTTTCCCCCCACTAGCCATAAGCACATTGAGCTAAAGCAATACGAGCATCACCAAGATTTCATTGAGTAGTTCTTATAACTTGGCAGTGGAATGTTACATAATTGATTATGATCTTGCCTTAAGGAGGGAGGGAGCTGGTAATATCCAGGTATAGCCAGACCAGGGATATCCAATTGCCAAGCTCCCTCTGGTCTTAGGAAATTAAAATGCCACACCTTCTTTAGAGGCTGCTGTAGAGGTGGCAAAAGCCCTGACAGGGTGAGAGGTCTGAGGTGGTGAGGATGGATGCATACAAGAAAAGGGATTTTTGTAGTTATTACAAAGCTCCCAAACACCTGCTACACAGCAATTCATCCTGCTGGTCAATGGGAGTGTGTGGTTAATAAGTGTCAAAGAAATGGTTCAGAACCATATGTTATGCTACCAAACCCATGGGAAATACGACTTATATGTTATGCTACCAAACCCATGGGAAATACGACTTATAAGGTAAGAGGGTGATTACTTTTATTTGGATCTCATTACATCTACATGTGAACACGGTACACATACACGGTACAAATAGAAACTCTAAAATCCACTGTGATCACCACTGAAAAATAGGGAACTGGGCGAAAGAAGATATTTTAAGAGAACCCATTACCCAGAATTCCTTGTTGAAGCACAATGTGCATTCAATGCACAACTCTCCAAATTTGATGAAGTTTTAACCGGTTTTCCCCTTGTCTTTTACATTGACTTTTTATATTTCACTATATATTGTAAGGCAGCACTTCCATTTTACAGCCCTTTTAAGTTTCTCTTGAATTATGTGAGGGGTGGGTGAGACATAAGAGCAAAGCTCTAATCCAGCTAAGTGGGACAGCTCTGGTTGCCCCATCTGTCCTATAATATGGGACAAACAAATCCAAACAAACACTGTTATTGTTCACTCTTTCAAATTGCTATATCCGATAAAAAGTCAGTAAAATTTACTGGGTTAAGCACAAAATGCCTCTACAATCACCTCCAAGGCTAACATCTCACACACCATATTTCTCCCTGTAATCTTCTTGTTCAAACTAGATTGAGATTAAGTTTTAGTTCATGAGTAAGGAATTAGATTTGGCAGATTGTTGACATATTGCATGAAACAAAATCAATATGTAAAAAGACCCAAGTAATGAAGCCTACATGCATACATGCAATTTACATTGCTTGCATATGTGATGGGACAATTTCATAACTGCTCTTTTTTCTGACAAGCCACAGCAGCTTGTGTCAACATCCAACTTGGTGAAGCGACAAACTAGTACAATCAGGAGGTTATGAAATGGAACAGGCCAGATTCTAAAATACAGAGGTTATCTTCTCTTGAAAAAAGGACCCCACATGCCGCCAAAAACTGCTTCACTGAAACAAAGTCTAACTTACTACAGGGAGCTACTTTATAAGGGTGGATACCAAAGGTTCCACCAGATATATGGATCATCAATGCTTTCCCAATGAAAACTCAAAA
Organism: Regalecus glesne; assembly: GCA_900302585.1. Lineage (NCBI taxonomy): Eukaryota > Metazoa > Chordata > Actinopteri > Lampriformes > Regalecidae > Regalecus > Regalecus glesne. The sequence goes on from OMLC01043597.1 coordinate 11,852, forward strand.
TTTATGGGGGTTGGTTAAAGGAACATTATGTAATTATGTACGTAACAGAGCAGAAATAGGGAGAACAATGCCTTTCAATTCCAACTACATTCCATGAACACTCGTTCATCCACTATATAACTTGTGATGACCGGGGACACAGGATGTTTTCCCCTCTAGGGCGGCAAAGGCTTGACCTGCCTTGGATCAGCTTACCCAACTAACGAAAGCAATGAGTACTAGCCAATCACAGGCCGCCTCGGATTGTCAATTAGTCACACCACCAAACTTTTCGTACTATGGTCTGTCAATTTTGTATTAAAAATAAAGGGTTATATTTCAGTCTACATCTTTGAAGAATTCTAAATGTAGACTTAGGTCCTGGTTGATGAACCAAACTGTCTGAAGTGATCATATCTGATCCATTTTGGGGAGGGGGTGTAGCTTACAAAGCAAACCAGGAACAACAAGCCAGGCATTGTGGGTTTGATCCAAACGTAGGACAACAGGGAGGGCATCTGGACTTAAACCCCACACTTGTATTATAAGTCTTTTAAAAGGTAGAATAACTGGGATAAAAAACAACAACTTGTATAGACCAATACAAAAATAACCTGTCTCAATTAAAACTTATAACCCATTAAACATCTATAGCAGTGTCTGTATCCATAGAGACCCTGTCCTCTGCCTGAACTTTCTTATTTGGGTGTGTATGGGACATTCCTAGACATTAAACTTTGGACAGCAGGTCTCTATTAAAATGAAGCGACCAGATGCGAGATAAAGATTTTTAAGCACACATCCAAAACAAAGTTAGGGCGATGGCAAGACACGGCACTGAAGACGCAAATATAGTGAAATTAAATGCTATGTGGACAAAGCTAGTTCCAAAATAAAAGCACAGCTTAGTGGGTAGACTGGTTGTCTGGCAATTAGAAGGTTGCATGTCCTTGAGCAAGATACTGAACTCCTAACTGCTCCCCAAGCAGGTTAAATGCAAAGAAATAGGAAAAAAGAAAAAAAAAAGAATCTGGGCTTAGCTTTCAACTACTGGTGAGCACTGCAAGAGAGGATGAAAACAAAGAGTGACTTCACCAGGATGTGTTCTAGCTACAGCAATCGGGGGCTGCATGTTTCTGGTATCATTGAGTCAGGGAGGATGGATTCCATAATCAGACCCACAAGGGGAAATTTGGATTTCTATGCATTTTAACCCATCCTATTTTATAGGAGCAGTGAGCTGCCAACATATGGCGCTCGGGGAGCAGTTAGGGGTTCAGCATCTTCTGCAGGTGGGGGGATCGAACCTTGCAACCTTCCATTTGCCAGACGACCACCCTACTGACTGAGCTATGCCGCCCTGCCGAGGCCAAGTTTGAATGTTGTGTTTACAAATCTCAACCGACAAATCCCACTACCTTCGAGGTAAAAGTTATATAATGATGCTTTAATAACTTCAGGAATCCTTAGCCTCCAAAGCCTAAAGTATTCAATAAATTGTGGCTAGAACCCACTCCCTATCAATTACCTTGAGTAAACTATCTCTTCATGCCATAATATGATCTTTTGCAGAACTCGAAATAAGGTAATGTCTGGAAGCAACAACCTTCTCTTTTCTTGGTAGAGATGAGCACGCGTCTCATATTGTATGGCTTTATTAGGAGCTCAGAACTTCTTAGAGGGGTTGGTTGTGTAGTTTCAGTTCACTGCTGATCAAAACCAAAACCGGTCATCACTGCTCCTTTTCCTTGATTGCTAGTGGTAGAGACAATACCCAAGCCTGAAACCAAACCACTTGGTCTAGCAGTGAGACTGAATCCGTGATGTTTTAGGATGTAAATATCTTGACCTTTTTGAGAATAACAAGATTAATTGAAAAATTACCCAAACAATCCACTAACTTGCAGAAAATGCATGTCCACATTACTGTTTGAACCGCAGTGAAAATGCTAGTTTTTGTCTCCAGCCATGATTTCTTTAAGATTTAGATTAAGATTTAGAAGAAATATTTAAGTAAATCATACGCTGCCATGAGAAATGCAGTTTTTAACTGTTACTTTCTCAATTTAGACAAAGGTACTATCTTAGTCCTACTTAAGATTGTGAGTACCATCAATCTTAAATTTAAGATTGATGATACCCAGTGTATTCTTACACCAGTGGTTCTCAAGGTGATCCTAATTTGTCAACATCATTTCTGGTTTTCTATTCTATTAGGTATGTTCATTACACTTGCCGTTACATTTACTGTACCTAATAAGGGAGGTTTTACACCTGGGGTGTAATAAAATACCCGACAGAATACAAAACCGGTATTACCCGTGGTGCTCAAGAAACAGATTGAAAATCCAGTTATACACCCAGAGAAGGCTTGTCTATCTTCACCAACACAGGTGAAATCTACCCATAATTTAATACCATTTTCAATTCCACAAATCATTGTCAATGAGATTATTCTGAATAATTTCATTTGTTAAAATTTTAAATTGCAAATGTTTATTTAATTAAAATGGTTTGTGGGGTTGTTAATGCAATTGGAATTCATTTACCATCCTCTTTCTTAAAGGTTCGTGAGCAAGATCCTATCAAAAATGTTTTTTTAACGAGGAAACTCAGCACTGCTTGTTTTTCATTTTCCCTGATAGCAAACCATGTTCATTTTTGGTTTATGAGCCATCTAAATAATTTTAGATCACTTTAGAGCTGTCGACGGGTATTGACCCAACAGAAGTGGAATGAATACCACTGATGTACGGGATCACAATCCAAAACTGGTGGGACTTTTCTGAAGGTAGATGCTTATCACCCGGCCAAGCATCCACTCAGGCCCTAAGGTGGAAAAGGTCTTTAGGAACTGACCAAAGAGGTCTCTAACCATCCTTTGTAGAAGCTCAAACTCTTTCCCCTGCCTTTGTTTATAATATAAGATGGCTGATGATCAACTTGTGCTACTGAAATAGTCAAGGAATTTTAAACTACAATAACAGATGTTTTAGAGAACTGTGGAATACATATCCCTACCATTCCCTGTGTTCTCAGCCTGACAAAGCCACCCAGGTCTATCCATCTCTCCCAGTAATTCAACTCACCCATGAATCCAGTTGGATAGGTGATGTCAGTGCGGACCTTGCCATCAATCTTGATAAACCTCTGCATGCAAATCTTCTTGACCTCATCCCCAGTCAGGGCATACTTGAGGCGGTTTCTCAGGAATATGATGAGGGGCAGGCACTCCCTCAGCTTGTGGGGACCGGTTGAGGGGCGAGGAGCCTGAGATAGGGACAAGGAAAGACAAGAACAGGCATCACAAACTATAAACCTAAAAGCTCAAGATTACAACCATGTTAATCATACATAATAAAAAGGTTCCTGGTGCCTATGGATGAAGACAGTAGGTTTTCCACAATGCCACCCCTGGTTTTCAATAACAACTTTTGATTAAAGTAAGGAAATATGCTCATTGTTGAATGGGAATATGTGGTTAGCCCACACGATGGGAGGGGCGGGTGAAATCTTTTAGTTGTACAATATAAACGGATCATTTATCATGTAATCACCGACTGATGAGCACCTCTGCAAGGCACCCAGGGCATCAATGACCACCTATTGAGTACATATATATTAACATTGCAAAATCAATGGTTTGACAACTTAATCACCCTACATGTTACAAAGCAGTCAAACGTATTCCTAAAGGGTTAAGTGATTTAAAAAGATGGAAACAGGACTTACGAAAACTCCGGTGAGCTTGTCAAGCATCCAATGCTTGGGCGCCGCGACGCGCTTGAGGTGCTTCTTCGGTCCTCTTGCCTGTGGATCGGGACACAAATGGTTAAAAACGCCTTGAGACGAACAGATGCGTTTATTTTGTCTAGATCGTGGGATTCAGCCCAAGTTAATACCTACGAGTTAATAATATTTGACCAGACAAGTCCGACTTAGCTTACTGAGTTAACATAGGATAGCTATAGCCTCCACAACACGAATAGTGGTTCCGCTCGACTCGGCCTATGCACAGAACTAGTCCAAATACACCACTGAGCCACATCTTCATCAATTCTTTGAGATATAAAGGTGTAATAGACGGGAGTTAAAAAGGTTACTGTTCGGGTATCGGAATGTCCTATATCGGTCTAACACATTATACTTTTGGACCATCCGTAACGCCAAATCTGTAGCTTCATTGATGCTAGCAATCGACGGTACCTAATACATTATGTGGTTCGAAGCTTTATACCGCATCAATTTATATTATTGGTTGTTTGTGCTTGTAATTCATAGCCAAACCATATCACCAGATATGGAATTTAAAGATATTACACAAAAACGTGCTGTATGGCAAAGACAGAAAGTGATGTTTGAAGATGATTTCAGAGAGGAATGGGGAGAAATTTCAGCTCACCATGTTGGAGTCTGCGGGGAAAAGGACCTCCTTTTTTCCGGTCCTATGTGTTAAGGCCGCCTAGAGGAGACGGTGAGGGACAATAGTGCTACAACCAATCTTAGTGGAAATTCTGCCCCCTGATGTCATGGAGCAGTATTGCGTTTGTAGTAGCCTCACCAACAGGCAAGCAGAACCAAACTATGATGGAAAGAAGATCATACAGTATTTGTACCATGACTCAATATAAGCTTTTTGATAAATCTATCTTGCTTTAATGGCTTAGTGGGACAAAATGAGGAAGTATAGTTGGGTTTAATCCCTCTCTCTGTTTTAAGACACTTAGGATGTCTTGAAAACATAATCACACTCATTATATATAAAAATGTTATTATTTCCTTTCATGTAAAGCCCCAAAAGTCCAGCAGATGGCGATGCAATGTGCACAGTATTTCCTTGGCTGAGCTTTGGTGTTTCTGCTATGAATAAAAACCCTGACAGGATCAACTTCACACACTGGAAGCTGCAGCCATAGGAGTGACGTTGTGACAAGAATGAATATGTAAAGTGCTTTCACTCTATTCTAAGGTTTTAACTTTAATTTTCCTCTAAAAATGTAATGAATGCCAAAACCAAATCACTTAATGCCAGGAACTGGTACTTTATTGCCTATAGTTTATTAAGTAAGCACTCTATAGGCACTCTATACGTGTGTGTGTGTGTGTGTGTGTGTGTGTATGTGTGTGTG
>OMLC01043598.1:0-13259 GCA_900302585.1 Regalecus glesne
CTCTCACCATTGGCCAACCGCCTCCTCCAATCCCATGAAGCCTTCAGCTGGGCTCTTCCCTTCCCAAACAGCAGTGCTGTTATTCACTGTTGGGGGCTCCTGGGCTCTGAACACAGCCTGCGTTCTTAAGACTGTGGTGCCAGAGGTCAAACCTTTAGAGGCAAAATAACCAACCCACCTCCCTTTGCCTAAATCCTGCTTTGTACCTCGAAACCCAGGTGAGCGTTGACGGCTAATTTCAGTGATATGAAAATATTACCACCATAATCAAGGAAAAGTGAAAGTGTTGTAGTAGCCACACCACCGAGGCTGGTGGAAGGCACTGCTCCTATTGTACAGGAGCAGTGAGCACAGTGGCAGTGTGGCACTCAGGGAACAGTTGGGGGTTCAGTGTCTTGCTCAAGAACACCTACCCATGCTATCTGCCGGGGATCGAACCCGCGACCTCCGATTACTAGATGAACTCATGATATGGGCTAGCACAGGAAAAATGACCATATTCGAGAATTCTGCTAAGGTTCATCCCAGTGAGTGCCGAGTGAAACAGAGAAGTCTGTGTACAGGTCATCATCAGTCTCCACGTTGTGGGGTTGGACACAGACATAGATGGAGCTTGGGGGATTAAGGCCAGATGCCCTACCTGATGTCCATCGGAGGATTGGCACTCTTGATAATAGTCCAACACTGCTGTGTTCCACTGTGAGAAAGGATCCGATGTGATAATTGAGCCAAGCGTTCACCACGGAGCAGTCAAGAGAAAGCCCTGCTTGTCCCTGCTCCACTACGGCTGGAACCTCCCCGAGAACAAAACTAAAATGTACATCCTGTTTCCTGGGTTATAAATGCTCTGCGTTTTCCAACACAGTCAGTCTTGTGTTGTCCCGGGAAGAGGGGCTCCCCTGGCACGAGTCGCTGAGAGATGTGTCACCCAGCAGTGACAGGCAGCTCTCTGGTACTGGGGCATGGAGACCCTCAACAGCTGAACCGTGACCTCATCACTGTGAGACAAACCAAGGGGTCACACGGCAGTGACAAGCAGCCAAAAGCGACACCGACGGGAGCCCACGAGCTCTTCCAATTATCAACAGCTGTTACATTGTCAATTTGACAGGGATTACACAAGCCTGACACAGCGCTGTGAGCCAGAACACTGTCTGGCACCATTTCTCTGGTTACAAAACACAGACCATGTCTCCATCCCCGTCTGTCCAGACAGGACGCCCGTCTCTGCCTGATAAGAACGAGCTGGACAGGATCAGCATTTGAAATATACTTCGACAAGCCGATAACACAAAGAGCTGGCGTAACTCAGGGGGTAGGGCCGTTTTCTCTTAGTCGACAGATCGGCGGTTCAATCCCTGTTCCCTGCAGAAAGTGGGTCGAGTTGGCCTTGAGCAAGACATTGAACGTGTAAGTGCTCAAGGCCTGAGACGGAGCGGTGACCTTTCCAGGGTGTTTCCCCGCCTGTCACCCAAAGAGCACCGAGATGGGCTCCAGCATGACCCCGTGACCGGACTTCAGACAAGCCGTTGATGATGGATGAAGCAGATCACACAAGTCATTAAAGTAAACTGAAGTAGGAAGAAGAGGCACACTTGGAAATGTAGCTGCCACAGAACCACCTCCAAGCCTCCTGTGAGTTTTAACCTACGAAAGGGGAAATCAAATCTAAACGTCACCATCTTCTCTGGTTCAGCCACAGGACCTCAGAACCGATGAGCCAGAGGCAGTGGGTTCAAACCCACTGTGGGGTGTCCGGAGGAACATCTGGCCTTGATCCCCCAAGCTCCATCCCGTGATTCTCTCTCTCTCAGCTGCAGAGGAGTTAACCAACTAAACATTATTTAGATGCAGAGTCAACAACTACAAATAGAATTCAGAGTTCAGCGCACAGCTTTGACCCCAGACACGCACGTCACTGTAGCAACCGAGAGACATCAGCTTTTCTGTTGCTCTTCCAACAAGTGATTCCGTTTCAGCCATAAAGTGGTCACCAAGGAAGCGTGGCGGTAAAACTGAACTCACACTCCAGTGGCTGCTGGCCACTCCTGCACCACACTCTGCAGGGAGGCTCCTCCACCACGAGCCGCACCGGCGCAGGGCTGAACACATGCTGCCCGGCCTCGGATCGAGTCAGACAGACTTGAAGCGGCGTCCACACAGCTGGATTATTCCCACCTCTGCTTCCAGCGACGTTGGCGCCTCGTTACTAAACACGCGGGTCATGTGACAGCGGCGGGCTGCACATGTGGAGCCATTCTTATTTTAACAAAGGACGTTGAGCCCTGCGTGAAAAACCTCTCTCTGGGAATCAAGAGAAGCACAAACAAGTCCACACTGGGCCTCTCCTGGGCGTCCTCCGCTCAGACTGGTGCTGAGAAAACACTATTTGCCTTGTCGGGTCTTGGTTGAAGCAGCATATTTACTGGTGAGGCTCCTCTCTTGAGTCCCTCTGGATGAACGCCTGTCCTCGATGAGAACACGCAGGACGGGTTTCTGGTCTAAATCTGTCCACAAAACGCCCTCAGTTACCTCCAAGCCCTGGAGACCCACCCACCAGTGTTTACACTGGAGACCGGCGGCCATGTTGAGCCCCGACGCTGTGTCCCTGACAAACACAATGCATTAGACAGAGACTGCATGACTTGGACGATGCTGTGCTGCCTGGGAAAGCTATCTCAATTCGGAGCTGGCCAAAGACTCTGGCGGCCATTTTGGCTTCAGTGACCTCGAGACGTCCTGCCCCAGCGGAACCACAGCAGGGCTTCCCAGGTGCATACAAACTTACTGACAGCAGGAGAGGAGCACGACAACTTCCTGGCTCCAATCGGCTAATCCCTACTCCTTTAATCGCTGCTGGAACACCAACCTGAACCACCGCTAAACTATCAGCGTGAGCACACTACAGGTGTAAAGAGTCTCCCGCGGAGCAGAGGACTAGACACCAGGCTGCTCCCTGCAGCACTGGAACACATCAAGGAAACGCACACCTCCAGGATGCCAGTCCACACCAGGCTGTTCATGAAGAGGACACTCTACTGCTAGGCCAGCGCCGCCCTCCTCCACACGCCACCTCCTGCATATTCACATGCTGTCTCGGAGGAAATGAGCACCTGTTACACTGGTGACATGCTGGTCAGTAGATGTGCCAGGACAGCCTCCGCTCACATAACCACATCATGTGAAGTACCTCAACACTTGGATGGTAATCCACGGCAAACACAGAGACTGGTACCGTTCTCAGAAAGCCCAGCATCCACCAACAACGGCAGCAATAGAAACACACAATCCATTAACATCCTGGGGTGAAAAGTAGGAAATCCAACACTCACAGGTTACCAGATCGGAGGTCTTCCAGCATGTGTGCCTGGTGGGTGCGGGTGTGATGGAAGAGGCCAGGCAGGCAGTCGGGTGTGTATGGAGTCCAGGCCCACAGACAAACAGAGGTCCTGTTCTCATACAGTCAGCCTGGTATTTCCTGAGCAGGCCTGTGAGCGCCCATACGCCTAATTAGTCACAACAAACGTTCGGCCATTATTAGACCAGTGCTTCTTACCCCACCAGCCTGGAATGGTGGCAGGACACGTCAGTCCTCATCAGAAGAAAAACACGAGGAAGCAAGGCAAAACAATGACTCCATACTCTAATGGCCATTCCTGGAGCGGTGAAGGAGACGTCGGTCGGCGCTAGCTCGTAATGAATTGGATTTTTCTAGAAACTTGCAAGGCGGTGCCAAGTCGTTCCTGCCAAATTCAACAAGTTAGCTCTGAACATAATGGTGCAGACTGGAGGAAATGTTTGGGCTTCCTCTGCTAACAGTCAAGCAGGAGAGACCATGTAGACTGCAAGAGAAGCTCCATCCATCACAGCTCCTTCTCCTCCGTCTCGCAGCAGAAACATGCTGTGGGAGAGGCCGTGTCTTTTCTCTAGAGATGTCGCTGCACTGGTGAATAAAGCCTCACGAGGGTCACGAGCCCTCCTTCATGCCATGCAAGGCACAGGGCTGCTCATCAGGAACAGTTAGGAGGGTTAGTGTCTTGCTCGAGGACACTTTGACACGCTCCCCAGAAGAGCCGGGGATTGAACCGGCGACATTCTGATGACTGGATGACCTGCTCTACCTCCTGAACAACACTCCCACTAATATTTCAGGACCTGGTTTGAGAGAGTCCAGGTCACAGATCCCACTCAGGATTAATCTGGACTATGGGAGAACCTTACAAAGTGACTGTACCCAGATCTCATCACGATGCCACTGAATGATCAATGATAATACTGAAGAGTCCTAATAAACAGCTTTCATCTTCACTGATTATATCAGATCGACATGTAAATCGACTGTAGGATCGAAACTAGCAAACAGAATAAAACAAGACAACTGTTGAGATTAGAACAGAAAACATGGCTCTCTCTCTCTCTCTCTCTCTCTCTCTCTCTCTCTCTCTCTCTCCCTCTCTCTCTCATGCAGAAATGCATTGTACACCAGCATGGCCCCTAAACAAGGAAACCGACTGTCAGCCCCATGCCACTGCAAGTCCTGATTGCTTTGTTAGGTTGGATAGAGCAAGTAGGTAATGGAAATCAGTTTGGTTTGTTTAAATATTTATGCCCCCCGACCAGCCGGAGCAGTAGATTATGAACATTTCTCCTTATTTTAGTCCACCGTGGTGTGTAAATAAGGTGCTAAACTGGCAGGATTGTTAGGAAAAACAGGTAAATTATGTGCAAGCTACCCTGCGGACTTTAAATCATAAGTAAACTTCATGGGTGGTGGTAACCGGTTTGGGAGGGGGTGTTCATAGAAGCTAACCACATATTCATAAAGCTGTAATTGACTGTCAAGTATTGAGGAGGATAAACAACCGTGTTACGGGCAGGGCCCTAACCTCCCTCCGTGAAATCCATGACAATTAGACACAAATATTGAGGCCCACTATTAAATGTGTAAACAGGGACACACACACATGAAACGATGGAAAAATAACTGATGGAGTAATTAATCCTTAATTTCTTTCTCATTTCCTTAACAGTGCTCTGGACAAAACAGAAAGATGACCATTTCGATGGGGGTAAAACGCCACGGTCATTAACAGTTTCATGCATGAAAGTATATGCGCGATATTTGTGTAACAAATAGATTTAGGGCAGTATACCTCTAACACCCCACTAGGGAGGCAATATTACTAGATGCCTGAAAAACCTCAACTTGCTCCTTCCTACATAAAGTCTCAGTGGCTCTCCCTCATGGATGACTGAACAGCTCACCCTACCAAAGGGAGATGCCAGCCACCCTCCAGAGAAAGCCTATTTTAGCTGTTTGTGTTCACAATCTCTTTCTTCCGGTCATGACCCAACTTTGGCGACGATAGGTGAGAGTAAGAACAAAGGTTGACTGGTAGATCAAGAGCTTTACCCTCTGGCTTAGCTTTCTATTCACCACAATGTTTCAGTAAAGCGAGCACAATACCGCTCCCGCTGCTCCATTCTGCAGTCCATCTCACTTTCCATTGTCCCTTCACCCAAGAACAAAATCCCGAGATACTTCAACTCCCTCACTTGGGGTAAGGACTCATTCCCTACTCGGAGTGGACAATTCACTGAGGTCCTGCTGAAAACCATGACCTCAGATTTAGAGGTCCTGATCCTTAGCCCAGCCCCTTCAAACTGAGCTGCAAACTGATCCAGTGAGTGCTGAAGGTCACAGACTGATGATGTCATCAGACCTACATCATCTGCAAAAAGCAGTGATGCAATCCCCAGCCCACTGAACTGCAACCCCTCCTATCCACGACTATGCCTCGAGATCTTGTCCATGAGCATCATCAACAGGATAGGTGAGGCCAACCGTCACCAGGAACAAGTCTGACTTTCCACCGAGAACCCAGACACAGCTCGAGCTTTGGGCATCCAGAGATTGGATGGTACAGAGTAGTGACCCCTTTATCCCATATTCCTGCAGCATCTCCCACAATATCTCCCGGGAGACCCGTCACAAGCCTTCTCCAAATCCACAAAACACAAGACTCCCAGGCTCCCTTCAGGAGCTTTACAAGAATGCCGAGGTGGTTCACTGTGCCACAACCAGGCAGAATCTGCATTGTTCCTCTTCAATCTGAGGTCTGACCATTGGCCAGACCCTCCTTTCCCGTGTCTTAGAGTAGACTTTCCAGGGGAGGCCAAGTCATGGGAGGCTTTGTACAAACCCTCTGGTCCCCCTTTTTGAGCAGGAGAACCACGGTCACGGTCGGCCAGTCATTAAGCAGTCACGGACATGTTTAATTTTCATTTTATTTATGTTTTGTATTTACTCTTAATTTTCATGATCCTAAGTAAAGCACTTAGTAACCATTTGTTTTAAAAGGTGCCACATAAAAAATTTGTACTTATTCATTTACTGGCTTATAAAATCACTGAGTTCTCTCTTGCTCAAGAATTGGAATCAATGAAAGCAGACCGTCAGGTGTACAGATGTTGGGGAGTTACTTGGCAGTATCAACAACAAGCAAAAACTGTTCCAACAAAAGATTTCACCAGAGTGAATATTAAACGTTTTTTTTCTTCACATTAGTTGAACCAAAGATGTAAAAGATTATCCATTGTTCGTCAACATTCTTCTTTCCCACCCCTTTTGAAAGGAAGTTCCTCAAGTGAGCCAAATGCACAGTTTTGATTTAGTCCAAGTCATGAGTGAAAACACCTTCTCATTTGGCACAGGTCCTTTAGTACTGACAGGAAGAGACACACGAGAATTGCATTTCTTTTTCGAGGAGGGGAGTTAACAGAGCCGCGGTGGCTCAGCAGGGAGAGCGCTCGCCTGGGAGTCAGGCGTCGAGGGTTCATATCCCACTGCGTAGCTCGGTAAATGTCAGGCATTCACTGTAAAGTGCTTGGAGTGGTCGTCAGACTAGAAAAGCGCTTTATGAGAACAAGTCCATTTACCATTTAACGGTTTTGCAAAAGTAAATGGCTGAAAGAGACTCGGTCTTTAGACCCGAGTTTTCCAATAGAAATTCTCCTCTTTCTCTTCCTCGACTCTAGCCGGACATTTATTCTTAGGCCCAACCACTCCTTTATTTCTAAACTCTAGGGTCTTGTTATGTTCAGTAAGGACATAGAGGAGGCCATTTATACGTTTCTTGACATCCCTTAGGGAACTCTTCTCAAGTGTCAGTGACTCGAGCTTCTCGTGTGATTTTTGCTTTCAGAACCTGGGGAAGTGTTCAAGTGGAGGAGCTGAGAGGGGCACTTTTCTCATCTATCTATGGAGCGTTAATTGACAGGGAAGGTAGGAGGGAGGACAGGATGAGGGAGAGAGTCTTTTATGGCTGTCATAGGTGTGGGACCATGCATCTGTTGCTGAGTGGGTATAGTGAAACCAGGATAAGAGCAATTCAAGCAGCATAGCTAATTGGAGATTTCCATTCATGCATTAATTAGACTAGACTGTGTGTAATCAGCACTGATTGGAACAGTTCAAACAAGGCTGGAAATTTAAAGTCACCAGCGGAGGAGCAATGTATCCGGTCACAGAAATCGCTTGGAATGACTCATGTTGGCAGGTTTTGTACATTTTCCTGGGGTGATGGGGCCATGTGCAATATCCTTACTCCCCAGACGGCCACTTCTTAGCTAGTCAGGGTGGCCTTCGTGGCTTGTTTGACAGCAGACAATTGGAAATCAGCATTCTCTTTACACCTTCGCCGGTCATGTCTATGAGAGATAGAGAGCGGGGGGGGTTAAAGACTTTTAAAAGAACCTTTATTTAATTTCCATCAAATTATAAAAAAATTCTTCATTCCATCATTTCAAATCAAATCCGAGAAGGAGAGAGACAGGGGAGTTAGAGTGAGAAATGTACAATGAGAGAGAAAAAAATCCTGCATCTTGATTCCACAGAAAATCAATACGACTTTGTAGGCTTGCCAAACACTTGAACTATTTCCATGTCATTGAGTATGACAGGTAAGATTTCAAGCAAATTGAGCCATTGTTTCTTGCTAGTGGGGCATAGAAAGAGCCATCACTGCTCTATAGGAGTTGTTTTTCTGTGATGATTCAGCCATATAAGCACGTTAATGACACTCAGCCCTGGGGGCAGTGGAAGGCTGTGGAAGGTTATATATTCATCAACTCGGACAAGATTTTTTTCTGTAACGGGGCCACAACCGAAACCTGATCTACAGAGTTTTGAAATGGCATCTTAAAATCCCAGGAAACTAGTAGTTTCATAGAATGAACAGTGAAGCACTTGATATGTGTTTTAAGTTGGAGACTTATATTCATAGCTAACCTAAGATCTATGAAAAGAGTCATGCAAACATCAGGTCAGGTCGCGGGGGAACCGGAGCCTATCGCAGTGCTCAACTGGGCTGCATGGCTCAGTAGGTAGGGCGGTTGTCTAGTAATCAGAGATTGGTAGTTCAATCCCCTGTCCTGCAGAAAATATGGCGAGGTGACCTTGAGCAAGACACTGAACCATGTGGCACTTGGGGAGTAACACATGGTCGCTTTATCACTGCTCTTATATAGTAGGATGGATTGAATGCAGAGAACAAATTCCACCAGCCTGTGTTGTATGGCAATAAAACAATAAAGAAAGAAACATTGGGCAAAAGGCAGTGAAACATCCTGGACAGGTCAAAAAGTCCATCACAGGGCACAGCAGTTAGGGGAACTGTGTCTTGGTCAAGGACACCTCAACACTCTTTACTGCAGGTGCTGGGATTGAAGCTGCAACCCTCCAATCACCAGACGACCACACTGTCTAGTGAACTATGCTGCTCCATTTCACAAAAGAGGTGAAACGGTTCAACTGGATCAGAAGTTTATTAAGAAACGTTTCATCACTCAAACAGGTGACATCTACAGTCTGAGCTGACTGCAGAATCCCCATCCTTATAAACAACACGGTGATGCCGCACCACAATAGGCTTCCTTCATATAAGAGCTGGTCATTAACTCCACATTCAGTGGTAATGAGTACTATTCACAGAGGACTGTGGAATATTTGCAATCACGGTATTGTAAGATGATGACAGATGTACTCCCAGACCCCCACCTTTGTTCAAGGATGGTCGTTCCCTCTTAACGTAAATGGGCTCTTTAACAGCCCTTTCAAACCAGCGTTCCTCCCTATCAAGGATGTGAACATCCTCATCTTTGAAAGAGTGGCAACTAGCCCTTAGATGAGTGTTCTGATTGGTGTAGAACACTGATTCACCTTTTTTGTGATTCCCTTACCTGGACTAGTGTGCATGCATCAATCAAGACATTTTTCCTCCTGTAATATTTCTGTTGGATAGATTTCTGGATTATGATATGGCAGGAAATTATGCCTAATATGCATTTGCAAATGACCAAGGAGAGTAGAAAAGGAGTGTGTGTGTGTGTGTGTGTGTGTGTGTATATGTGCATGTTCTTGTGTACTTTTTCTTGTGTAAGATGTATGTTCATGTGTGTGTTTGCATGTGTGGTCATATACTTGCACTGATTTATGGTATGAGCACCTATCAATGTATGGGTATTCATGTGCCTTGATGTCTATGTACCTGCCCATGTGTACATGCACATACATGTGTGAGTGTGTGCACATATGCATGCAGAGTAGAGGTACAGTTGAGAAATTGAAGAGGACTTGCAGGCCTTGCATCGCGATTAGAAGGGACACTAATTCTTCCATTTGATGTAATTACGGTGTCCAGGACCCAGTCTGGCGCAGTAGGCTGATTTATACCCTCGGTGGCTGTGTATGTCTGTTTGAGAGAGAGAGAGAGAGAGAGAGAGAGAGGGGGAGGGAGAGGGAGAGGGAGAGAGGGAAAGGAGAGAAAGATGTTGTGATGGTTAGGTAGGCTTATTAAGAAAGGGGAGTTTCAAGATCTGAAGTGTGACATATAGGGGATAGATCATATCATACTGAGTAAAAACAGTCTCCACAATAGCTGCCTCTGGTGCTTACTCCATTTTTCATGTTTTTTTTTTTCTGTTTTTCATAGCTGTAATTTTTCTTTCATATCTCTTACTTTCCTCTATTTACTTGTTTATTTCAGGGCAGTGTTTCAATTTCTTTAATAGGGGACAAATGCTTAAGCACACTGGAGGTTTTCTAAAGGAATTCTTGAAGTTTCCTGTGTGTGTTTAAAATAAAAATCCACATATGCTTTCATGTTGTTTGAGTGCAGCTGACAAAGCTTTCCCCTAGTGTGATAAATATGTAGTGAAGAAGTAAAAAAATAAAATGTGTAACCTTAATTGCTTGAGAGTGCATCTGTTTGATGCATTTGTAAATCATACATTGTGAACGAGGCCATCCCATGACCCGGTGGTTTGCACTGTGGTCTCAAAGCAAGAGGGCCATTGGTCCAATTCCTCCCTGTGAAATATTGACTGTTACAATTTTGCCATGAGGGAGCACGGGTTTTTCTTTTGTTGACAACAAAAGGGGGAATCCTCTCTCTTCAATCTTGTTCAGTCATCGAAAAACGGGTTGTCAAGTGCTCTGAATGGTGGCCAGACTAAAAAAAGACAGCATTCACCATTTCAGATATATACACAAAGATAGATATTACCTTTAACCATTCAAAATATGCTTGTAATTGTTGTATTGAAACAGACACAGCCCATGCTGCGGAGATGTCTTGGTAGGTTGTAGCATGACCTCTCTGTCCTCCAACACTTGCTATTGCCATTGCCACATAATCAATGTTATAATATCAGTGCAATATATCTGGAATCATTTTGATATCCATCCCAATACTGGTAGCCCATTTCAACCACTTACTGGCTGATTGCAATAACCTGACTCTATGCACCCCTAATAGAAAAACATTTTCGCTTTAACGGTAGCACATTTGACCACTTAAAAATAGTCAGTGAACTAATAAACATGACATTCCCTGTGGAGAGAATGCTTCCCTTAACCTCCAAAAGGTTCCTGGTTATCATGCACCACATGGAGTCAACCCTAACCACGATACTCTCCATTTGAATCCCACTAGGGACTTGTGTTGCATGTCATCACCTCCCTCCCTATTCTATCTTTCTGTCTTTCCTCATCAAAACTAAAAGGAGCAGAACTTTTTTTTAAAAAGAAAGTTCCCTCAAAAGCTTTTCATGAGCTGTGATCACAGGGCTTCATTATGAGCAAAAGATAGACCATCCTGTACCTCCTGTCACCTGGTGCAGACGTCTTTCTGTTTCACTGCCCATGTAAAGTGGCGCCTCCTTAAGACTCCCCTGTTTGATCTTCCCTGGGAATTTGTCTTATTTCATCAGCTTGATGTACATCTGCAACAATGCCTGCTTATTATACCACTGCATCATTTGGCTTCAATATTAATGACACGCGCTCCAACCAAAGTCACCATATAGGTGTTCAAAGACCAGGACTGTCATTAAGAGGCCTAAATAATAGCATTCATTTGACTACTTGCTTTTTAATGCCCATTTATCCAAGAAAATGAAAACTGGGCAGGGGATTAGACTTAAGGAACTGCATGTTGAGCCTTATTTAAAGCACAGCTTTCTCCTCTTTCTGTTTTTCATCAGAGTACAGTATGTGAGCGTTACAATGGACCTGAGGCATGCTGTCCTGACTTCCAACAGATGTCATGGCTGCATGACCAAAGGATGAGGCTTAAATTATCATCTAAATATTTAATGGCATGATAGCATGGGATAGACAATTCAAGGCACACAGAAAACCCCAGAAACCCTTTGCACACGGGGTTTTTTTGTGTACATTTGGATTCACACCTCACGTTAGACACCCGCGTAATGTGGCATCAAGTCTGAAAATGCAAATATACAGCCTTTCCAAAGTCAAACATTGGCTCTCATTCGGTCCAAGCATCTGATCAATAAGAGGACAGATAACTCTTTGTGGCACATCAGGATTAAAAGAAACTACTATCAGCTTTTGTACGCTTCAGTAGATACCTTTCACCTTACCAGTCTGGTCCTCTCCCACCAGAGAAGAAGCAGAAACCAAGGCGGTACACTGCCATCTTGTGAGAGAATAAAAAGCTGCCAAACAACCCATGGTATCGAGCAAACAATGAAAGACTTCAATACGGGTTAATTAGAGCTAATATGCATGTGCACATTTGGTTGTTGGGTTGTTGTTGTTTAATTTTTGTATTGTCCCTGTCACATGAAAAGATCCAACATTCCATCTTTACTGAGAATGACCAAATACATGCAAACATTTGTATATTCATCCCCCCCACCCCCCAAAAAAAAGACACGTACGCGTGCACGTACACGTACACACAGACACACGTGCACACAGATCCATACAGTTCCTGTTGGAGTGCTCACAGGTGAGTCGGAAACGTATTATCTCTCTGCTTTTCAGCAGAATAGAGGGCTTAAAGCCCGGATAAAAGGACCACTCAGAACTCTTTTGATGTGCATTAGCATGCTAATAGCTCACTCCCTTTGTTAGCCCTCTCATCTACGAGAATGTCAGGGCTAATCTGTGTGATTCCTAATGAAGGGAGCAAAGCGATAAACACTGCATGGCGTGTTCTCTCCCCCTGGTCCAGAGAGAAAGAGAGAAAGAGGGAGAGGGAGAGAGAGAGAGAGAGAGAGGAGGGGGGGGTTGCTCAGCGATGACAATGTTGGTGGAGGTGATGGTGTTTTGTAGGACTGCATGCGCCCTTATCTGAATTTCAGTTGTCCCGCTACTGTAACGAAGAAGGAATCAGCTTTGCTTTTTAATGTGCCCTTTTGTGGCATCATTTCTCTGTCTTCCCTCTGTTCTCCTTTTTTTTGCACCAAATTCACAGTTTTACACAGTTTCCCTTGGAAAATGCTATCTATTTAATCTTTTTAGCTGTTGGATCCCTATCTTTCCCTTTTAATCTCTCTCTTTCCTCTGTCTGTGTGCCTTCCTCCCTCTCTATCTATATCCCCACTTTCACCAAAACCTCTCTGCCCATGGTCTGTCAGTACATCACGCTTCAGAAGCCATCGAGTTAATGCGCTCTATCAAAACCTTATTATCAGCCACTGCCACGCTCTCTTTCCACAGCAGATGAGAACTATTCTAGTTGTGCCTAATGCCTGCGCGTCAGGGCTATCTACATTGCCAGACCGGCTTAACAGGGGACAGGTAGCATTTAGCACCCAGCCCACACAAACATTACATCTGTGCTCCTTATGACTACACTATGCTCCCAAACTGCAAGCCAAAGAGCAGTGATTGGATTGAACATTAAACCCCCGTCAACTTCAGCAGAGGGAGATGTTGGTGACCCTGG
>OMLC01043599.1:0-12381 GCA_900302585.1 Regalecus glesne
GGGGGGGGGGGGGGCACTGCAAGGCTGACCCAGAGATACCCACCCACAGCACAAATCTCTCAACCAAGATATGGAGGTCCACAGTATGAAAAGCTGCACTGAGATCCAGCAGGACCAACATTGAAAACACTAAACATTCTCCTGTGTCATCATGCACCAAGCTATTATCCAAGAGTCCAAAAAGGGCCATTTCTGTTGAGTGCAACTGGTGGAAGCCAGACTTAAACTTATCATGCTCATGTATTAATGATAATAATAATAATAATGATTCCCTTATCAGTCCCGCAAGGGGAAATTTGGATTTCTCTGCATTTTTGACCCAACCTATTGTATAGGAGCAGTGAGCTGCCAACATATGGCGCTCAGGGAGCAGTTAGGGGTTAAGTGTCTTGCTCAAGGACACCTCGACATGCTGTATGCAGGACCGGGGATCGATCCTGCAACCTTCTGATTGCCAGACGACCACTCTACCCACTGAGCTATACCGCCCCTATTACAATTGTGAGCTGCTTAGAAACCAGGTTTTCCTAAAATAGCAAGAAGGTCCTGGTTCAAGTCTCATCCCGGGTACTTAGTTTGTAGAGTTTGCATGTTCTCCCTGTGTCTGCATGGGTTTCCTTTGGGTGTGCTGGTTTCTTCCCACCATCAAAAAAGATATCCAGGGACTGTGAATGTGAATTAGCTTGAAGCTATAATCTGGTGCAGCACATTGAATGGTGAAATCAATGTAAAATGCTGCACATGGTACCTTTTGTTTAAAAAAAAAAAAACGACAGGAGCATCATCGACTCCAGTCCTTCTTCTTCTCCTGCTGTATTTGTGAGAATTTCAGAGCTGTGAGCCACTATTGGATTGCTGGCCACTGACACAAACGGGGTCAAAGAGGACTGTGGGAAATTAATCTATGGAGTGGACGCATCATGATCCACTACAGTTGCTCTGATGAACAGGAGAGTCTGGCAATCATACATCTTAAAGTCCATCCTTGACTAACAGGAGAACTAACAGCAACACACAGGACAGGTAGGGTACAATAGGACAGCCGGGCAGCAGCAAAGCCAAACATAGGTGCCATCGTGCTCGTACTAGATGGGCAGAAATTGGTACAATTGCTAATTGGTGCACAGTAGTACTACTTTTTCATGACGCCCAATCTGTGAACCACACAGTCTTGCTGATTGTGATGTTGATACAACAGTACAACAAACCTGCTCAATCAAGACCTTTCTTTGAGCTTCATAGGGGGTTGAATATCAGGTCAGAGGGTTCTCACCGACTATTACTGTCTTGAGATGACGTGTAATTATGCAGTTCCATCAGATGTGCAGGATGACAGTTCACCAGGGGTGGCATGGCTCAGGAGGTAGAGCGTGTGGACTAGTAATCAGAAAGTCCTTGGATCGATCCTTCAGAAAGTGTGTTGAAGTGTCTTTGAGCAAGACACTGAACCCCCTGACTGCTCCCAGGTACTGCAGCAGCCCACTGCTCCTATACAATAGGGTTGGTTCAATACAGAGGATATATTTCGTTGTAAGAACACAATGACCAAATAAAGTGACTTTCTTTCTCCACTTGCTAGTTTTACCCACATGGCTTTGCATGTCAGTAAAAGGCAATAGAGCCTTAGGGAATCCATTTGTCGGTTGTATACGAGAACATTTGCATTCAGACACACACGCGAAGGCCCATAATAAATTAGCTCCCTTATATTTCAAACTTGGTGTGTGCCAGTCCCTATGTGGCCCAGATCAAGTCTTCATTTGTTCCAGTCAGTATGGTATTTAGACTTTCTCTGACTGTATATGATAAGGTCGAGATAATGTTCTCCAGCTGGTGTTCTTCCCAAGCCAGACAGTTCTCATGTGGAGGTTAAATGTCACCTGATGTTTACAGGATTGTGCTCCAACTGGCTATCTCCTGACACCTGTGTTTAGTGGTTCAGGGACTATGAAGCATGGTAGTTCCCATGAGCACCTCTCCAACAAGCAGAGGAAGATTAGTATTGAATGCTGCAATGTTAAACACCACTTCTGTCTGATAAATGGACACTGACTCCAGGTGTCTAATAATAAGATTGTTTCTGGGTCTCAAACTTCCACCACGTTGCTATGAGGATATTTTCTTTAATTCAAAATTGTTTTTTTAAGTAGATGAGGATAATGAGGTGTCAGTCTAGGAGATCTCAACATCTTACTAGATGGAAAATTATTTTCATTCACTTGTGAACATTGTGGTAGTCCATCTATCTATCCATCCATCGCCAACTGCTTACCTGAAGTACGGTTTGGGGGAACTTGAGCCTATCTCAGTTCTTATTGGGTGAAAGGCAGGGATATATCCTGGAAAGGTCGCCAGTTCATCACAGCACAGAGCAGTTAGGGGAACAGTGTCTTGCTCAAGGACACTTTGACATACTTCTCTGCAGGTACAGTGATCGAACCTGCAAGCTTTTGATCCACAGACAACTGCTCTACCCAGTGAGCTATGCCGACTCCTCAACATGGTAGTATTGAGGGAAAAAAATTGACAGCGTGGTTTATTTAAACGCTGGCAATTTTCTATTAACAATGCACCATCATTGGATGTATATTGTAGGACATCCTGCCTTAATCCCCCATGCTCCATCTAAATCCATGTCCATCCCTACACCATGGGGACTAATCATAACATGTTGAAATGGACCTCTCAACGTACCCCTATCGACTTAACCAGTAGTTCTCAGTTAGGTCCTTGGGTACTTGATTGAGAACCATTGCAGTAAGCAGTTTTCACTACAAGTAAGGAAGGAGCACTAACATGCACAGACATTCTAAGAGGCCGTTCTCTTGCCTGGAAAAAGGGCACCCCCACCCAATCAGCCAATCAGGGCCATCATCTGTGATCACGTGGTTTCCCATCAGCTAAGCAAATTACATAGCCACAAATGGCTTAGGAAACACAGATTCGTGTTTTTAGGGAGCAGCTCAGCCAAAGAAGGCAAATGAGCTGTTGCCAGGGCACTGATAGCCTATACTTGTGCACGTCCTTAGGAAGATTTACTGTCGTTTTTTTGGGGGTCGAGATAGAGATTGGTATGCTTGGCATGGGAATGCTTGTGCGCATTTGTGTGTTACTTATTTGCTGTGTAGTTTACAATGTTTGACGCTAACTAAACCTGTGTATGCTCAACATGGAAAACTAATGATGTTTCCTTTGTCATGGAAGCCAGACAATTGAGATGCACAAGACACAATCTCTCTTAATGTCATCACCTAATTTACAACATCTCTCTCTCTCACACACACACGCACACACACACACACACACACACAGCTGGTTGAAATGCAAGAGATGCACAAACATCAGGAGATTAGTGTATGTTTACCACTCATTAAACAGACCAGACAGGTTGTTAAAATAATGTCTGGCTCTGTTCAATGGTATCACTCTTGATAATACCCCATGTATACCCTTGGGACCTTGAGGAAACCAGGACATCAAAGGTGAACATCCATTCCTGTTACTTGGGAGAGAGACCCCTGCTCTGTTGGTTTCCCTGAGGTTCCTTCCTATTTTATTCTCTCTGTTAAAGTTTTAGTTTTTTTACAGAGTTGTTCCTTGTCTGATGCGAGGGTCCAAGGAAGGACAGGATGTTGTGTTAGTGTAAAGCCCACTCAGGCAAATTTGTGATAATAGGCTATACAAATAAAATTGACTTGACTTGACTATAACTGCAGTGTTAAACAAAGGGCCTGATGACATGGCTAGGTCAGTCTGGCTAGTAGCTACTGTTTTGTAAACCCTGCATCTCGTAATATCTGTATTATGTTGCTTACTCGTTATTAGACTAAAAGGCAGTGTTCTACCAGTATTCAATGACACCGAAGGGTTTGTCCCACAGGGTGTTCGAGCGACACACCATCTGAGGGGAAAGATGTCTTTTGATAGCACATTCTACCGGTCTTACACTAGCCATGACTGTTCAAGACACCTTTTTCTGCTTCTGAATAGCTTCGTCCTATCAGCCTCAAGTCGTATTCCGTGAAGTACCGCCCCACTTAGATGTTTCAGTCTGGTTGAAAATTCCCCCAGATCGCTCTGATAGACTTTCATGTTACGGCATTTCTTTGTAGAACTGCAGCCACTGCAGTGCAATCTCTCTGGGTTGGGAGAGGGCTTGCACTAACGTGTTTTTGTCATACGTAACCAGGACAGCCAGCCACATCTCATTGGCTACTGTCATATTTCGCTACTCTGCCTCTGCATCTCCACCATATGGAGGGGGGGTGCAAGATCTCAACAAATGTGCATGTCAATATGTATTGAGATAGACATCGAGCTAAAAATAAATACTTTAGCTCTCTTAATTCTGAACAGATGTTCATGGCATTTGATTTTTTTAGAAGTGTGAGGAATTTACTATTTTACTGATAACTTATTGGCATTAAATTCAGTTACTGGGGACAGATCTAACCAGCTCTATTCTAAGACATTAGCCTCTTGGTTAGCCACATCTACTTATGGACATATACATGTCCAGAGTCAGGAAACGGGTAGACAATATCACTGCAGACCCATCACACCCTGTTCACAACCTGTTCCAACTCTAGTAAGCACTACAGAGCACTGTATGCCAGAACAACCACATATAAAAATGGTCCATTTCCGCGGGCTGTCATTCAAATGAATGCATAACATTGTCAAATTCCAGCCACAACCACTGGTACGCTCTGTCATGCCATCTACCTCAGGCAAGTTTCCAAGTATGTAAAGGGTAGCATAGTTCAGGATGTAGGGCAGGCTATCAAGTGATCACGAGATTGGTGGTCTGATCCCCAGCTCCTTCAGAAACTACGTTGAAGTGTCCTTAAGCAAGACACTGAACAACTAACCACTCCTTGGGCGCTGCTGCTGCCGAACGCTCCTACACAACAGGATGGGTTAAATGTAGAGGACACATTTCATTGTAAGAATACAATGACCACATGAAGTGGCTTTTTTCTTAGCCTGCTGACATTTACTTCAATATCTCAGATACATTCTCTGCATCATTTAGGTTTATCCCCTCTTGTCACTTGAATATAGTCAATCCTTGTGTGTGTGTGTGTGTGTGTGTGAGTGTGTGTGTATATATATATATATATATATATATACACATGAATGAAGATTGTTGCGTTGGCCTTATTTGTGAAGTACATTTGAGCTTTGAAACTGGAGTCAAATTCCATGTATGTGAAAACCTACATGGCCAATAAAATCATTCTGATTCTCTGGGACTTGTATGCTCTGATCTATGAATAGCTAATATGTAGTGGAAATTATGTAGAATTTTTTTCTTGCAGAATTTCATTTTTTTCAGCTGAATTTCTATCTATTAATTATTATAAACCTCCCTTGGTTGCTTGGAGAACTATGGGTGTCACCAATAAGCACCATCTCTCACAGAAGGTGAAAAAGCATCAAACTTGATGCAAAGATGTATTATGCATAGTTACCTGGAACTTTGGATGACAGCTGCAGGATTGCTGCGAGTCATCGAGATCGATGAGGTGAGCAAGAACCACCACATTCTGACCCATCTTATCGGCTGTGTGAAGTTTTGTGGGGTTTGAGTTAGCCTGGCATGGAGACTGAACCAGATTATTGTGAGTCAAGCCCATGCTCAATTTTACTAGATTTATTGTAAAACAGGTCTCTCTTCACATTCTAAGGTGTTTGTGAGGTTAGACTGATAGATGACAACTCACCTGTCGATGACCACAAGGAAATATTCAGTCACTATAGAGCCAAATTAATTGTATTCAAGACGTCTACAGTGAACTCTTGTGTGCTAGTTGCTTGCTAGCATCCCTGCTTACAACACATAGCTGGCATTGCAGAGTGGGTGGCAGACCAGAAATGCAAGACAGGAGAAATGAAAGGAATGAATGGAAGGATCAGATGTAGCCAGCAAAGGGGTGAAGGGGGTGAAATTGAGGGAAACTCAAAGGCCAAAACTGTTTGGAGAATGACAATGAAGGAGAAGGGGTGGAAGCAAAACTGGAGAGCAGTTGCTTTGTTTAAAGATAACAGTCAGAAAGAGTGATCGGTGAGGGTGAGGGAGACTTGGAGTTAAAGGGGGAAACGCGTTGGGTGAAAAGGAGTGGCAAGAGAGAGGAGGAACCAAGGCATTCGGGGAATGAAAGCACAGATATGATTTTAAAGGGAGAACTTGGGACAGGACCTGAGAGGGGATAGGGAGAGGCTCAGATGGAGTGAAAAGCAGGGACTAGTCATAGAGGAGAGTTGGATGGGGTCTGCACCAAGTTGCTGACTGATTGCTGGAACAGGATGGGGAAGTGGTGAAGGAGGCAATGAGAGCTGCTTCCATAGGTGGGTCTCCCTTACACACATACGCACACACAATTGAAATGATGAAACGCCATAAAAGTGGGGGTTCAGGTTGAGCTTGGAACAGGAGTCTTGCTTCTGCTCATTGCAGCGTTATGCCCCACAAAACTGTTCCACTATCAATACAGTCAGTATGAATTTGATTTGGCTTCAATGGGGACTTAGCTTCTATCCACAGCCATGGCTCTCACTTCATTTCAGTTCCACAGCAGTGCAGAAGCTAGTTGTCAGGTTTTCTTCTAATGTTTTTGTGTTTTGCTATTTGTCTGTACGCACAGCAGTCCCATGTTTCTGAGCCTGTGCTGGAATCCAATAGCTGTTAAATTCTTGGCTGCCTGCCCTGACCACTCTGAGGGGAGCTGACAGTCTTCTTCTTTCTTTCTTTTCTTTTTCTTTGTGTGTGTGTGATTGTGTGTGTCTGTAATGGTAAGGTATATGATTAAACCAAAGAAAAGGGTGAGTGTGTATGTGACCATGGCCACCGCCTTCATCAATACACAAACTCAAACATGTACTGTGTGTGTGTGTGTGTGTGTGATTGTGTGTGTGTCATCAGGGATAGTGAGCAGCAGTATAAAGCCATTCTAGCAGTGTGAACAGCTCAGGTTACAGCCCCAGTGATCTTGCTCTTTTCCACTCTCTCATCAACAGGACACTAACACTGGATGGGGGGTTGGAAAAAGAGGAAGGGAGGCCCTATGAGGGGTAGCAGCTGCATATACTCTATGTGCCTGTGTGTGTGTTTGTGTGTTTGTGTGTGCATGTGTAAATATCTGCTAGCCCACATTGTCTGTGCACATGATCAAGCAGAGTTACAGCCACTAGCCACATACACACACTGGTAATAATCAGTATTTAGATTGCTTTTAAAGTAGGAAATTAAAGTTGACATTTGTGGCTGGGAGAACATACAATGGATTTTGCATCTCGTACATCTCGCAGACCGATCACAAAAACACATTCTGTATCCATTCCACACACAGACCCGTTGCTGATCGTATGCATAGAGTGATGTGTCTAACACTGTGCAAATAGCCAAGGTCTGTAGAGATTTAGTCCCAAAGTTAGGAGCATAGGTTTCTCAGTTTTCTTTTGGTTGTTGGTGTAACATTAGGAAACAACCTAGGTTTTACCACCAGGAAGCTTCCATTTGTATTCTTGAGTTAAGAAGTGGGTTAACAGGCGAACGTTTGACTCTTCTGTTTTTCTCTGATTTTTTTTTCTCTTGGGACCATTAAATATACAATGTTCCTGGAGTATTTCAGGCCCAGTTCCTTAACATGCTGATAGAATATGATGAATCAGCGACATACCAGCTCCTCATATGTGAAGGGATTTCAATGGATCAGGAACTGGCTGATGCTGCAATTTTGGTACCGCCCATAGAGGTGAACTGTGAGTGGGATATAGGCAGTTGGAATGGGCTGCTGATCATGGTTTGAGCCTATAAAAACTGTTGTTTGTGGGTGTGTGGGTGTGTTCCCATAGGATACTGTTTCTATGAAAAGATGGCAATGGGAGCTTTTTCACCCTCGATTTGTTGGGAAATATTTCTGTCCCACCTTCTTTATGACTTCTTTGGGCTACTTTAGCCCAGGCACTAGACCATTCCCTCTTTCCATCCCCACCAATTCACACTTAACTAATTTCCTTCCTCCTCTCTACTCATCATCCCTTCCTCTCTTCCCATCATCTCTCCCACCCCATCCCACACCCATATTGTAATTCTCTCAAACTTGCCAAACCACACATTGACCCATGTCCTTCCATCAACCTCTCCATACTTCCATGTCTTTACCCAGGACCAGAGGTGATTCCAAGCTACAGCAGCAAGGTCATGTCTGAGGGGGCAGCACCCGATGTCATGATGCCCCCAGTAGTGGGCAGCATATATGGGGAGAAGAGTAGCAGCCCTGCGGTGGACTTTAGCTACGTGGGCATCGATGCCATCCTGGAGCAGATGAGGAGAAAAGCCATGAAACAGGGTTTCGAGCTCAACATTATGGTCGTGGGTGAGTAGAGAATGGACCTCTGTACACATATTGCATGACCTTGTAAATTTCAGCCAATCAGCTGACATTCTTATCATTCACGAGTAGGTTGGAGTTTGGTGCTTTGCTCAAGGACACTTAGACTCAATACATATGTTCGTTATTCAATATTCTGGCTGTTGTGGGTATAAATATGGGACCTTTTGGTCATGCAACAAGCCACCCTACCACAACACACACATGCAAAAACTCATGCTCCCACCTACTCACTGCACACTCCTCACATATGATTGCTTTCTCCCTTTTGCTCTCACAGCCACTTTCATCCATGTCCCTATACCCACTATGTATAATAACACTCAGTTAGGACTGTGTTATTATGAAATTTTCTTATTTGACATGTCTACATACACATCCAAACATAATAAAACTAAAACCAGCCACTAGCTCGGGGAAGACCAGTTCTCCTATAAAGAATGATACATTTGCATAGTCGTACACAGAAGTCATTCAGAGAACCATTTAGTTAAGATTTGAATATGGGGTGTTGGATAATAAACAGAGGTGAAGGTTGTGATTCTGCAAACATCCTTAGCCACTCATTATTCATTTAAGTACACCATATATCTCTAATCAAGCCTTGACAGAAAATGAAGGCTACAAACTTATTTTAACAACCAGCCACACAGAAGGTCTTAAAGCTCCTCTACCACACCCTCACCACTGCCTTGAGACACCTTTTAAAGCAAGGATTAATTATGCACACAAACTCTCACACACACACACAAGTGCACATGCACACTCCAGAGGAGACAAGGCGCCATAAAAACCCTTCCATCCCTGTATCTCCTGTCAGTGACTGTGATGTCTCGACAGCTGGTCTGTGTTTCATCCTCTGGTTAAGGTGTAGCCCTCAGCTCTGGGACAGATATCATATGAAATAAGCTGTCGAGGCAATAATGAGCAAAATAAAATAGGGCTGACTCAATTGCTTCGAAGCCTTCAATTGTTGCCATGGTAATCGAGCTCTGTATCAAAGCTTCAAATACTTGCTGCCAAACATTCTAAGCCGCGCGGGAAAAAAGTATTCAGGATGGCCGTAAAGTCCACAATCTACCTTTTGATGAATGGGGCAAAGAAGCTATGAGGGTTGCTCATAAGAAGTGGATGTTGTGCGAGATATTTTCCTTCAAAGTCAAGAGGATAAGTCTGACGTTGAAGGAGGATAATTTGGTGATAGGCTCATATTAGATTGACTCTACTCAGAAGCTTTTGAGAACAGGAAGCAAATCCAACAGAGACGATGCACATAGTGTGCCTAAAGCACATATGCTGCACCAAGGCTAGAAAATAATGCCTTGAGCATGGAATTAGCACTGATTTTGAAGATATTTATTGCAAATCTTTCTCTCTCAGCCTCTTTGTTGGCACCATTTGACTGCTCAAAGCAACACCTTACCATAGGAAGACCACACTTTGACAAAAATGTGCAAAAATTGTCCTTTACTTTATCAAAAAAGTCCTTTCTGAGAAATGTTTGACTGCCTCCTTTCTCCTTTTCTCATGTCTGTGTTTGTGCAAGCCAGCCATGCAATCAATCCATATGTTGTGTGTTTTGGTTGGCGAATTGAAAGGTTGGTGCTTTGCTTAACTGTGTATCCAGGAGATCAGGTCTAACTTTACTGGAATTTCTGGTGTTGGCAAACCTCGGCACCACCCACTCTAAATGACCACTCTCACACAGAGACGCACATCAAAGAAACATACACACATTTACACATTTATGAGATTTCTCCTTTTCTGTTCAGACTCATTCACTTTTTATACAAGTCAGAATTGTGAATGACAAATCGGAGAGGGAATTATGCATGTATCCGCTCTCAATAACTTCCACATAAATGAGTCTCAAGGGGATTAAGATCTAGCCAACTTGAGATGGCTTAAGGTTTTAATACACTATGCTACATTAGCTGGCCTGAGGTATCATGACTGAGAGGTCTTTCTCATGCGTCACCATTAGTGGGAGTGGATACAGACTTAGATAGAGCGGGGGGGATTAAGACCAGATGCCCTTCCTGACAGCCTGCGGTGGGTTCGAACCCACTGCCTCTTGCTTCTCATTTCCCGAAGCACACACTCTACCACTGAGGGACCGCAGTCCCTCCTGACTTATCATGACTCTCACCCACTTAAGCCCATTGTTAAGTCTATTCTTAGACAACTGACTAATCTCAGGACTTGGAGAAAATAAAGGCTAGACAACTGACATTTAGGGGAGAATGCGGAGGCAGTTGAGGACTATGATTCTCCTCAAAGCTTCATGGTAAATGATACATGGACTTATTCTTATATAGCGTTTTAACTAGTCTAGCAATCTCTCAAAGCACTTTACATTGTATGCCTCACATTTACCGAGTATGGGGGATTAAGGCCAGAAGCCCTTTCTGATGACCCTCTGTTAAAAATTAGGAATACTAACGAATGTCCATCTTAAGTTTCCAGACTGCATGATTAATTTATTAATCAAAAATAAAATAGATAGATTAATTGATTATGAACATAACCATCAGTTGCAGACCAATTGTCTGTGGAGCACAGCAACACACCTTGCAGCATTTAGTCTGCTAGAAATTGTAGTATCAAAAGTGAGATGTTCAGCACCGCAGCAACAGCAATCCATAATCACATGCACTGACCCACATATTCCAGTTCATACTTGCCAGTTGCATGCAGGACTTTTAAATATCCATCTATGATATTTTAATATAGTATATTAGAGGGACAGGAGATAAGTGTAGAGAGCTGAGTCAGAGAAAGCATAGCATCTGTGTTATTGTTCAAGTTGCAATCTGTAAACCAAATTGAAACAAGCCAGTCACCCCACCACTGAAAGCCAAACATGGAGATTTTTTTTATTGGGAGCAGTATGTACTCATTCTCCTGCAGTAAAGCTTTCAGCCCAGTTCTCCATATCAATGTAACCTTCAGTTGAACCGGCAAATCCCAGTTTTCTAGTTGCCCTCTGGATCATTAACCTGTGGTGATATTCAAAACTGCATCCAGGGGGACACAGATGGTCCCATCCATATGTATACAGGGGGTTATCATGGCTTTCAGATGGAGACGATCGCTGAGTTATCAGCTTCTACGGTAAGGTTCAATGCACAGTATGTGGCCCACATGGAAAGCATCAGCCTCCATCAGTCAGCTGCTAGAGGAACCTACGAAGGTCATCGATGTACTAAAAGAAGGCACTCAGGCACAGATTTCTGTTATTCATCAAGCTTTAACAATCTAGCATGCCTCCATTCACAAGGCTGAGCTTTGATCTATGTGCTGTGGTGAAAATAAATAATTAGGCTTCCCTTTCTTGCTCATTTTTAAATGGCTGTTGGCCTTAGATTCAATTTTTTATCTCTGATGGCTTGTTTGGAACAACTGCTGTGCTGGCAGTGCTTGCGATGACAGACACCTGCAGCCCACTGCTGTTTGAGCTAAACTGTCTGCCGACAGCCTGAAGTAGTCCAGAGATTCAGATGGCCATTAGGTAGAAAGAAATTAGATCAGGATTTGATGCATTGGACTGTCAGTGTGCAGAATGCTTAATTTAGTAACCACAAGTATTAGGCCCAGGCGTGCTCTCTGATGTGTGTGTGAGCATCAAGTCACTCCTCTTTTGTTGTGTATAAGTGTGCAAGCATGTGTTTCTAAATGACTGACTTGAGTCTGTGTTTGTACTTTTAGGTCAGAGTGGCCTGGGTAAGTCTACCTTGATGAACACACTGTTCAAGTCAAAAGTGAGCCGTAAGTCTGCGCTGGCCACAGCCCAGGAGAAGATCCCTAAGACCATTGAAATCAAGTCTATCAGCCATGGTACTACCCTACCTCACACCCATGTCTTTATCCTCACTAAAGTTTCTGTTCATCAAGTGACCTACGTGTGTAGCCTCTCATCCAGATAAGGTTGAGATACAGGGAATCGTTTTAGGTTTGCAAGCCTCTGTGAAGACATACATTGACC
>OMLC01043600.1:0-12671 GCA_900302585.1 Regalecus glesne
TCTCTGGAGGACATCTTAACCCTGTCCAGGACTGCGTTTGCCTTGTCTGGGACCCAAGCCAGGCTTCTCACATTCCACACAATACCAGGACTGGACCTGGCACGGCTGACTACAGATGAATAGTTGGGATGTAGATACCATCAAGTAGCTGACCCCCTACCATCTCTTAATAAACCCTCCTCTTGTCATAAACTATCACCAACCCACTGCACCTTAAACACACGTCAAAAGTCAACCCATATGAAAAAAATCCACTCTCCCTTACCACATGGCAAACCACTTCGTAGTTCTTGGCCTCGGTTACTCTTACTATGGAGTTGGATGGGGTATAAGTGTTTAATTTAACTAAGGACACCTTTTTATTTAAAAACAATCAAAAGGAAAGATATTTATATTATTTCTATGAATAAAGATATTCGTTGTTATGAACATATTTAACTTTCCTCTTCGAGTTACACTTATGAGTGTTGTTTTTTTTTACATGCAACACTTAAATCACTACAACCTCAGGAGCAGACACTAATATCTTTAGTTGCCATTATACCACCTTAGTTTAACATGGATGAAACAGAGATATCCTTAATATGATTGTTTTAACATGCTTTTGGTTGCAACATATTTTATCTAATCACAACCACTGGTTTTAGTCATCAGCTCTTACTATAAAAGACACAGAATGTGACACAATACCCCTGAGGTCAATCTAAAAAAGGCTGCAATGCCATCTAACAAGATGTCCTCCATAGATCTGGTGAATAAATGGATGCGAGTTTCGATTAGTATTTGCAATTATACATCGCCGCTAATGAATACTAATGTTATTTTTGTAAATGGACAAGTGCCAATGGTACAGAGGGAGAAGATTAATCATCTGGAGGTCTTCTTGTGTGTACACAAGAAGTACACCTGGTACACATAAAGACATTTACTGGCCTATTTATGTCCGAAGGTATGTGTCAGGACATTTATTTCTGCACATCTCTACGTGCATGAGTGTGTTTGACGTATACAAGTCCATTACATGACTGTTTGTTTGGATGAGAGGACCCTCAGGTTAAATGATGTTCCGCAGAGCTCCAATGGGATGTGATCCTCCAGACCCACGTGGCTAACCTTAAGCAAAATGCGAGCTGCATAGTTCTTCAATAACTTTCAAGCAGTACTCTTCCAGGGAATGTCCATTAAAAGTTATGATGTATGTAGACAGTTGAGTGGCTAAGTCCCCATAGATATATGGCCTCACAAGCCCAGGACCTGTATCTTGTGCGCGTCCTTTTCCTTACCTTCATAATCTTTCCCTAAAAATTAATTGAAAACGTGGTCAAAATGCCTCACTTTCCTTAAAAAATGGAAAAATTAAGTATATGTACGAATATTAATGTAAGATGCTATTATATCACTCACTATCCATTTTAAGTTCTTTACATTTTGTTGACAGCAGAAGTATTATAAAAGACAATGAGGCAAGATTTCTGGATTTTTTTTCAATGAAATAGGTATTACATGTTACATGACATCAGGCAAATCAATGTTAATTTTCAGAACACATCAAAATAAGGGTCTTTCCATAGACAATTTGACTTGCATCTTTTATCCAAAGCTAATTAAAGGAACATTCATAACTGGTAATGAAGGTGGTCCCACTTTAAAATTGGGGGCAGGTTGGGGGTGAAAAGGTGATTTGTTTCCACATAAGTGACAATATGTTCTCACGAGCATGGGTCATACTACAATGTTCAAACTACAAAGATGCTGCTTTTGAGTTTCACATCTCCCTCAGCTGTGATAAGGCAGAGTGCTGTGACTGGGGCCTTGGAGGCATGCACTCTGACTCTTTTCAGATGAGGTAGATCCTCACCTGAAAAGAGTGTCGGTATTTTCTAATGGACCTTGTCTAAATAGTGTAAGAACCCAAAGGCATACTTTAGATTTATTAAAATAACATGACTTGGTTATTATGAATTATGGGGGCCACGGTAGCTCAGTGGTAGACTGCACGCTTTGGGAAATGAGAGGACCACGGTAGCTCAGTAGTAGTGCATGTGCTCTGAGAAATGACGAGTCAGATGCTGTGGGTATGAACCCACCACCACAGGGCATCAAGAAAGGCATCTGGCCTTAATCCCCCATGCTATATCTAAGTCCATGTCCATCCTCAGAATATGGGGACTAACCGTGACATGCGGAAAAATAGAACTTTCTCGCTGTTTTCACACTTTTTTCCACTCATCTTTATATTTTATTTGTATTGCACCTGTCCCAAATGTTGCGCAACAGCAAAAGATACAGCACATAAAACTACTCATCAATTTTGCCATCTATCATAGAATGAAGTTCAGACAGCAACATGTGATTCCAGTGAGAACAACATGTCGGATATAAAACAAAAGCGCCAAAGGAGATACATGTTGTCCTCGATTGCAACACTGACTTTGCTCTTGTCCTATGGTAGTGTTTAACCTGGAAGCCACACTGAAACAATTCCATGTGTGGAAACCAGTCAGACTACTGCACTTCGCCTTCCTGCCAGCCAGCTCTGTTTAGACTGGACTTCAGCTCAGCGTTACTGACGGGAAACACATGCATGTATGGACATACGTAGTACACATCCAGACATATATGCACAAACATATACACATGTACACACAAACACAAGTATTATATATGCACACTTGAGCAGTTAGATCAAGCCAAAAAGGTACATTTATACCTACCCATGTTTACTTATTCACTTGTGTACATATTTACAAGTATATCAATCCAGTAAATTGTTCAGGTTCCCTAAAAACTTGACCCAAGTTTCATTCTTTACTATTTTCCCCCCACTGGCCACTACTACCCCGTATGCTCTGTACGACCCCAGTTTACATTAACTATTGCTTCCAGCTCTGGTCTCTGAGTTTGATTCACCTTGTCCAGCCTCAAAAATACCCATGCAAACACATAATCAATTATGCATGTCTGCCACCAGTTCCAGCAATGATGGAAGACATTCAACACAATATTGACCAAAAGTAGAACAGCTGCTCACTTTCTTTGATAATACATTCATAGCAAAGCGTGTGACAATAGAGTGAATGAGAGAGAGAGAGAGAGAGAGAGAGAGAGAGAGAGAAAAGACAAGTGAGAGGACAGTCTGAGGCTGCACAAGTTTGCTATGGAGACTGCCTAATGGAGACCAAGGATGATGAAAGAGATAGTTTATAAATGTAGAGGTCTTTGCTTAATAGGATGTTGGGATGAAAGATAAACACAGTTGAAGGAAACAACTATTGTCATTAGACATGCGCTCAACTTGATCAGAAGTGGCATCTTTCATGATAGATAGTGCCGCTGGCACACACAGTGGAACAATGGACGTAGTGCTTATGTCATTAGGGATTACATTTCCACGAAACTTCGTCTGGCGAGAAGGTTTAATAAGGAGCAGTACACATTCCAGTTTCTGGTAACGTCAATGTTGATACAAACCACAGACTTTACCTATCTATCCACCTATAGCTCATCAGAGGCACAACAGCTAAAATATTTAGATGGAACACACAAATACCAGTGCAAATATTTGGACATAAGCACCATCTCTGTGCTGCTGAAACTTTTATGGTATTTCTGAATACCCAGGGAGAATGTTCAACATGTAAACTTTTGTGAACACTCTTTGTCATGAAAGCATGTACTAAAAGGCATAAGGAGGATATATAGTATGTACAAATTCTGTCAATCTGCCCTTTTATGTACAGTGGTTCTTAGAGGTCTTGGTAAAATGACCGAGTTTGACTTTGTTTGGTTGTTTAGTTTTCATTCTGCATTCCCATGTCTTGGGTGAATGCAAGAACTTCCTCTCCCATATGTCCAGTTACGCATAATTAATTGAGGTAATTTTAGGGACCTCTCCAACATTAGAGTCCCCTTGTAACTGTAGGACACATGAAAATAAACATTCATACACAATATGTACTGCCCAGTATTTATTTTCACTTGACATGAATGGAAAGTCACGACTGGTACTCAACAAATGTGCATCCTCATGAAGTATGATTACATTGGAGGAAAGGAGAGGGGACAGAGCAAATCATGATTGGCCATGTCAGTGGGATTTATCTGGGCAGCAATAAAACAGAGTAAAACATGATTATGTTGAAATGCATCTATTCAACGATGGGTTACAACAACCTTTTCCCCAATTTCCTCAATCACAATCTCCTTTCCTAAAGACAAAAAGCTGGTATCCCGCCATATCTTGTCATAGAAGAGAGCCAAATTGACCTTATCTAGACCAACCCAGGATATTCTTTTCCAGAATCTTGATTGTAACAAGTGAATGTCGACATCACTGTACCAAAATACAAAAAGAAAAAGAAAGAAAGAAAAGCAAACATTTCGGTTGGATGTGCTCAGCTCAACTTGCAGCTCTTCAGAAGGCTGAACAACTGAAGTGCAAGGCAAAATATTGTGTCAATTTTTTTCCGTCAAGGGCATCTTCATGTTTATTAGAGCAGGAAGTCAAAAATAAATTGCACTATTGCTTTTGTGAGGAACATTTGACTTTTGTGAGAAATTAGCTTTCATTTTTATGTATTACAGATTTGCAGAAAACATTATCCGATTCATCTAGCCCTGCTGTAAATAAAGTCCTTCACTTAACTGTAGCAAAGATGTCTTGTAGCCATAACACTGTCAGGGTACTTGATTTACAAAGTCTTTGCCAGCTATACATAGCTGGATAGTTTAGCCAGTGATGGTATATTAGTGCAGATGAAAAGAGAAAACTAAAGGTATGTCACAAACAGAGTTGGATTCCATAGTGGGGTTTTTCTGACAAGTTAACTAATGTGAGATACTATGTGAGGATGATTTTCCAAACAAACTAAAATTTTGGCAGTGGTAACATCTAGTCAGTCTCTTTCTGTTCAGTTCTCATGGTTTTTATGGGTCAAAATGTTTGGGAACTTGACCTATAATCTTACAAGACATAGATTTGAATAAAGCTGATACTCATATCATCCAAATCATGGTTTTCAAAAACAGGTCAATGGCAAATTACTATAAAAAAATGTTAATTCATCTTGCATCTTGCAAACTAAATCTCATTATGCCTACTGCCATTTTTTTCTATTTACATGAGACAATTCCATAGGACTCTAACTTGTCAGGATAAATATTCATAGAGAAAAATGACAAACCACATTTTCATACCACATGTTCCACATTGTTCTCAAAATTCTTAGCTTATTTGGATTTTTCCTGCATTTGTATTTGATAATAATTTAGAAGGTCGGTACTTATGGTATATTTGATCAAATGAATGTGGAAATTCAGTCTGGCTTGAAGCATTTATAGGACTTGATAGAACCTTAAGGTGGCTAAACTTACTTGCTTTTCCATACACAAAAAAATACCTTTGGGAGCTTAAGCATTAAATTAGACTCTAATGTTCCACCTTTTGTTCTGTTCTTTTCACTGACATCAAAAAGTTGATAGAAAACCACTGATGGATCGAGAATCGCATGCCACTAGACTTGCCAAGTGATCCTGGGCACTTTGCACTGAATACCACAATTTGCCCAGTGATTTATATGCAGAGATGTTTGGTTTCGTTTCAATTTGGGTACACGGGGCTCGCTATGTCATTGGAGATACTCAATAAAAATATAATGATTTTAAATCAATTACAGCATTGGAAAAGGAGAGGAGACGGTGGTGGATCCTGGCAGCAGAGAGAGGCTGTTTTTGAGGATGTCAGTCATCCGCAATGGTTGAGTGAAGGCTTTGAATCACCAGCATTCAGCTGCTGTGTCAGCCATGAGGCGGTTAGAGCTCCCTCCTGGACCACCCACCTTAAAGAGGACCTCCTCTTTAACCTAGCTATTGGTCCTATTTTCCAATTTCAGTGTCAGGTCTATAGTGTCATTCACCTTACTGGGGCACCTCAAACCGAGATAGAGGGTTGTCTGATGTCCATTCATAATTATCTGTCTCTCCTAGGACTTGCCCTTGAATATTGACATTAGGTTCAAATTTATATGCTGCCACATTTTGAAATTGAAAGGAGAAAAAAAGACATTCAGGATGAATAAATAAAATTTGAACAGATTGATCTAGACTAAATGATTTGAAAGATTATATCTCTGCTCACCTTTCAATGAGAAGACCATTTTTTATGGGTTACCATTAGTCTCTACATTATGGGGTGGACACAGACATAGATGGAGCAGGGGAGGATTAAGGCTGAATGCTTTTCCTGATGCCCTAAGGTGGGTTCAAACCAGCAACATCTGGTTCATCAGTTCTCAAAGCATGCACTCTACCACAGAGCAACCATGGCTCTTTCTTCTGTCCATCTTTCAATACAAATGGAAAATCTTGTTAGATAATTACTGGCTAGAGGATAGACCTATATTTGCCCGTGAAATGTGTGATGTTAGACATATTTGAATAAAAGGTCAGTTTCAACATACTGCAATTAGTTCCCATGTTGTGGGGGTGGACATGGCGAATTAAGGCTGGATGCTCTTCCTCGTGCCCCATAGTGGGATGGAACCCACAATGTCTGGCTTATTTCCCTGAAATATGCACTCTACTGGTAAGTTACCACAGCCCCCATTTGACAAATTTATATGAATATAAATTTGATCATATATTTTGAATCATCTCCATTTCTGTTTCAAATATTTAATAGGTAATTAATTATCTCCATATCTATCCCACTTTTTCTGTTTCTCCAATGACATTGTTTGTTAATCCCAAAATGTGGCAGCAATTGAGTAAACACCTGGATGTTGGCCACCAGGTCAAAGGTTATGGAGGTCAACTGTGAACTCAGACTGAGTTGTTACTCACCCAGTGTTGACGTCTGTCTAAAAGCTACTTTGGTGTCAATTTGAAAAACAACAACAAGCAAGTAAGGATAGAAGTTGGCTATGCTTACAGTATACACGTAGGGAAAGTTTACATACATTGAGGTCCCGTTCAAGTGAATTACGGTACCGTATTTCAGAGAAGGATATCAAATTCTCATTGTCAGTTGGTGATAATGAGGCATAATTGTATTTGTTGGTATTAGTCCCAAGCTGGCTTGGTTATTGTAAAGAGAGGTGCCGATGGAGATGTAATAGGCCCTCTGCTGTTATCCATTAAAGAGGTCTGAAATTGTTTCAGGCCAGAGCAAAGAGAAAAGCATCCTGGAGCCTAGACACCCCCACCCCCCCACTCATAGAAACAAAACAACCAGACACGCATATAAACACACATATAAACACGCTTATAAACACACCCACACACACACACGCACACGCACGCACGCACACACACACACAAACACACACACACACGCACACCAGATAAGCAGAGATCTGACAGGGCTTTAGCACTAAGTGTTTAATGCAGTCCAGGCCCAGTATTTTCTAACTCTCCCAGTGTCTCTCACCATGACCACCACTGCCGCTGTTTAGGGGAGATCAAGACCCCCTGTTGGAGTGGAAGTTACTCTAAATGGGAAATGTCAGTTAAGTAGTAAACATTGCCTCTAATCTCTAACAATGATAGTGGGGAGTATCATCTTTGGGAATATTCCAGTTCTTTGGCAGCTTCAACTTGATAGCATATAGAAAGTGTGCAAGCTTTACTGATGGAGTCACTGGTGAGAATTTCCAAGAAAATACACATGAGCAGAATGCATCACTCCTCAACATAAACATTTGTCCTTTTACAAGTTAAACAACAGTCTCTCAGCTCTTTAAAGGTGCGCTCTGGTCAATTTATTATGCTGCACACCCTATTAATTTACAGCCAAGACCGCACAGAGCAGGCTGTTTTATCATTAGCAGCATAATGTAGTTCCCCTGCACGGCACTTGGAGCATCTAAAAGGAGGAGTCCCAGTGTGCAGCAATGATAGTATCCACAGGGGCACTTATGGGTGTGATTGGTCTCAACAGATCTTGGTCGGAGGTGGTTGAGTAGGGATTTATGGTATGTCAGGCAGCAATGTATTTCAAAGTTTCAAAGTCACAGAGAGTCTGTGTGAAAACTCGTCAGTGCCAAACACAGCACCTTAATCCTTTATGGCTTGCTGTCAAGTTGCAGTTGGGGAAACATAAAGTCCTGTTTATGTGACTCATTTAGCAAGAGGTGATTATGTAAAACCAGAAGCAAAATTAAGTCCTCCTCAGAGTAAGCCATAGTGTT
This sequence comes from Regalecus glesne, assembly GCA_900302585.1. Lineage (NCBI taxonomy): Eukaryota > Metazoa > Chordata > Actinopteri > Lampriformes > Regalecidae > Regalecus > Regalecus glesne. Next base: position 8,187 of record OMLC01043600.1, read on the forward strand.
ATTGCACTTTCTGGAATGTCCCTTATTGTAAATCCATGCTGTAAACTTTTAGGGAAGCTTTTTTACTTGGGTTTTAAACTTGGAATTGTTATCCTTATATTTTAGCGCCCACATAAGGCTTTTGTAGGATTTGGTGTCAATATACTGAGATTCATGGTTAAAAGAGAGCAAAAATAAATAAGTGCTGTTCTTAGCTTATTTCAAACCACTTATGCTATATATACAACTGGTTTTAAGATATCCAAACATGTTTTTGTCTGAAATCTTGTTACATGTCATTTACGTATATTGTTACTGGGAGTGCCATTTCTAATGATATGCCACATAGAAGGCAGGTTAAACCTGACTCTATAATTAAAGGTGACCCGCACTTATTTAGCATGACCCCCTGTCGGTGGGCTGTTTGCCGGGGCAAATCAAACTTTCCAGCTGCTGTCACTAAGCCGAGCTGTACTGGTCTGAGACCTGAGTTCCCAAATTCCTCTCTGTTGAATAAACTAAAATGTTTATTCAACAAAATTAGCAGTTTGTTAACTCAACTCATTGACTGGCAACATTTTCTATAATAATAAATGTATATATAGTATAGTATGATACAGCATCACATGCTTAAATGTATTTGTTCCAGTTTCAGGCTGTGTAAATTTATATTCTGTGATCAGGTTAAATATCACCAAAATTATATATAAAAAACAGTCCTCAAAACTCACGGTTTCAAGAGAGAGGGAAGAGTGCTACAACCTTTATATGCACATCATGCTCACATATTGATTTCATCATCATAGTCCCACTCCCACCTGACAAATAGGCCTTTCCACTTCCATGGCAATACTGGCAGTGCAAGAAACTATTGCTCTACATCCAATTGGTATCCACTGTCCGAGAGAGTGCAGCTGTTTCAGTATGTAGAGTGGCAGTTTGAAGTTGTCCAAATAACCTGACACCCACGCAGACCCATTTTTACTGTTTCCTAAGTACCACATTTACATGATTTGGTGTGTTTGTGTAATCTTGTTTCTACTTGGTACTTTCCATTTATGACTCTCAGTAGATTCAGCCATGAGTCAACCACAATCCCTGTGAGATGGGCTCTTGAGGCAAGCAAGCGCTGGGTTTAAGTTTGTCAGCCATCTGTCACTTCGCTACCCATTTCCTTTCGAGGTGACTTACAGGGTGTGAAGCATCTTGCACTCCGTGTATAGCACACAAGTTACTCACACTAGCTTAGAAAGCAACAGGAGCAGGTTATTACAAAGCATGTCTTAGAAATCTAAAGTTTAAATTGCAGTTTTGAAAGCAGTCTTAAGGGGGATGTTTAAAATCCCTAAACCATTCACCAAGCACTAAATTTCAGATTTCTAGATGGATTTTAATCCTTTCCAAATACAGCCATATTCTCTGGTTCATTATTAGCCAGGGTAATCCATCATGGCTTGAGCTATGTGGACTCCAGACTCCGTTTGCTTTCCAATTTCTTGGGCCGGACCACTGGAAGTTTTTGAACAAAGTGACATTTATGTCTGCCTGATGCAGTTCACAGCTAAGGAAATGTACTATATCTGAAATCACACCCACAAAAATGTTACAATGCTTTTATATCTATGCCAAAAAAGGATAATTCATTGAAGAGCTAAATCCACTTGGCAGATATATGCTAGTGGCCAAGACGTGGTTTGTTATAATTGAAGATAAAATGTTCCATCTTTGCTTTGTCTACTCTATTTTCTGTCCAGCCTCATTGATTGAAATGTTGACATTCATCCATTCTTTACACAGGCAAGTGCTATCGAAACTCATCAAGGGAGGGGTTTTCCATGAATATGTAAAAACATAAACATTTCCCTGTGCTAAATATCTTGACCCCCACATGCAATATCAATGCGAAGATTTGCTCTTTAAAAAAACTTTGAGGTCACAGGCACAGTATCCCAAAAAATGTATTTATCTTCAATAACCTTTCCTATTGTCTTCCTCTTTATTGTAATAGTTGCTTTGGAAGGTAATTATTCCAATGTTCTCTTTCTGTGAAAAATAAACAAAACACACGGTCTATACAATAATGATATCTGTTCTCTAGACTTTTTCTTGGCTGAAGCTAACTGGAAATAGTTCAATAATACCTTTTAAGACAGTGATTCACTCATCTTCTTCTATTTTGATGAGCCAGAGGTCACGGGTTCGATCCCACCACGGGGTGTTAGTAAGGGCATCTGGCCTTAATCCTTTATGCTCCATCCAAGTGCTTGTCCACCCCAATGTAGGTACTAATCATGACACATAAAAATAGACCTCTCTCTACTTTGACAACGCTATGGAGCACCCCGATTCCCCCTTATGTATAGCATACATGGTGTGTGTGCTGTGCTCTACTCAGCATTTCTTTCTACATTACCATGGGTGCCTCGGTAGTGAGAATTGCATTTTGGACAGAAAGCAATTGATTTACTGCGATTCACAGCAAAATATTTTCCGTCACAGACCAGTGAGCACATCTTGGCTGGTGATGTCTCCAGTATGAGCAGTCTGTCTGAGCCAGGAAACAGAGAGCATAGAGAAGATGCTGAGTAAGGATATCAGCAGATTTGACACTGGTGTTTTATTAAAGGGATCTGGTCTGGCCTTTGCCTACTTGAAAATAGCCAATTATAATGGGTTAGCCACATTAAATAGAGCAGATAACAAAGTCTACCTGCATGACTGATTGTTGAAATGAATATACTATATTATGAGTTCATATCCCACATTAGATGAAATGTTGAAACATGGTAGGGCACTGTAAATATCATTCAAATCAGTCCCAATGGTTATTACTTATGAAGTTGAACCCGACCCTAGCTCTTTCATTGGTGTAGTCATTTGTTCAGTTTAGAGATGAAGCTTAAGGATGAAATAATCCTTTCAATATACACCCTCTTGAATATCTGTTTATCTCTCTTTCCTCTTCCTCCCCTTACAAACCACCCTACATCTGGTTCCATATCTATTCAGTGCAAGAAGTCTATTCATCAGATGGATGGCTCCCAAAAATTCGAACAAATACCTATGTATTCATATATGTTTTCAGGCAAGGAAAATTGGTGCCATTTCAATAATCCCTAACATGGTGATGAAAATAGAGACATCTTTGAAATGTGTATCCAAGGGACAAGTTCGGAGATCATATCTTGATCAAGGTGTATGGTACTCATTAAGCCTGGCGTCCTTAAGGGTCATGAATATGATCATGTCACACTAAATGACTTGAATAGCATTACCGCTCAACTTGTACTATATCGTATTTCAATGCAGATTAGGATGTTTTTTAGTTTAACAAATCTCGACATAACATGTGCATCTCCTTTGCGGTGTTGTTGGGATTTGCAACATCTGTAAATCCTATGTTTGATTCAACATTTTTGGACCTCAAGATTGTAGGAAACAAAATATATCTGACTGGGTGAGCAAAAAGGCCAGTCTGATTGCATGTTTGTTTTTACCACCAATAACCCCATTTGACAAGAGTATACATATATGCTTAAATTGAGCTTTGATTTGTTATCTCTAAAGTCATGAGACCAAAACAGCGATTAAATGCATGGATTAACATATGAGTTAACACATTATGGACTTTTCCATAACGGTTCCTCTCACCTCTCTTCGTCTATCCCCTTTACCACACTATTAACAATGTCCATTTTCTTCTAAAGTGAAATCCTTTCTCTGTTATCTCCATAATGGACAGATTGAGAACTACATCAAAGAGAGCATGAAAGCTGAGATGGCTCAACTGCAGCAGAGTGCAGTCCACAACCACACCGCAGCCATGTTGGAAATGGGCACCAACCTTCTCTCTCAGACAGCTGAGCAGACCCGCAAGCTAACTGATGTTGAGACACAGGTGAACGCCGTCACAAAAATGCATGCACATATGAACTCAAACATTCCCAGACAAACTTACACATACTAACACAATTCTGCTTAAAATGCATGAGAGGATTGATGGTTCCCATCAATTTCTGGCTCTGACTTGTTTCTCCCATTCTGCTCTCCCTGAGTCTCCAGAAGGAGGGGTGTCTCTCTCCTTCACCTCAACCCACCCCCACTCTCATTCTCTTTCTCTTAGACACATACATAAACAAACACAATTATTCATTCCGTCTCAACATCACTCTCTTAACCTCCATGCAAAGACACACACACGCCAAGAGGATCCATCTCATACACCATTTACACTTCAATTCCGTTTCTGCCAACACAAAGACTGTGGAGAGCTGGCCAAACATAGTATGGAGGCCATCTAAAAGCCTCTCCTCTTTGGAAATGATGCCAGTCTCTCTTTTTGAAGGAAGGAGACAGTGGAGGCCAAATAAGTAGTGTACTTGTGTGTGTGGTTGATCTGCAGAGAATTTTCACAGTTGGTGCACTATAAAGTATATGATGCTTGACCTGCCCTATTATGTAAAAAGGGTCTAAGAACTGCATTATGTGCTTTTCTGTTTCATATAT
>OMLC01043603.1:0-13293 GCA_900302585.1 Regalecus glesne
GAGTTTTATATCAGATGCTCATCCTGACACAGCCACTAACCCTATAGACGTGGGCTTAAATAAAACACTGGATGCCATCCCGGTATTCATGGACTTGCACCCATGTCTGTTGCCAAATTGTATTTGTATGTGTGTATGTAAGTGTGTGTGTGTGTATATATATATATATATATATATATATATGACTTACTGGAAAGAAAGAAGCCTGTCTATCCCTCTTCTTTACTATCTCCTCCCATACATCTTTCACTCCCTTTTCTTTTGCTTTCCACCCTTTCATCCTCACCCCCAGCTGGAGTCTCAGTCAAATGCTTGTCCTCCTTCTTTCCTACTCATGCATGCATAATGCTTTTCTATTATCATTTTGCAAGACAAGAGCTCACGAGCTCCTCTTTCCTCTAATGTGCTTTGATTGAAACACGGCTCTCCGAGCGCGCGGTGCCATAATTGAGAATTTGACGCAACGTCACGGGGATAGTGAGACGTTAGTGTCTGATGGCCCCTCATCACCAGCACAAAGACCATCCCGTCCGTCATAAGCAGCATCAAATCACGGTGCTCTGAGAGCTCTGATCAGGGTCAAAGGTCAGCAGGGAAAGGGCAATTGTTGCCCGCTAGGCCAACAATTGGGGGTTGGGGGGGCACCTGCTCTACCTTTGTGCCAGATGACAAGTGAGGGAAGGGCAGGGGGGTAGTAATGGATGGTGAAATGGCAAATACTGGTATTCAAGCTGGGAGTGGACCACGACATGTGAGCGTTAAAGGGCTGCTCCCTTCCCCTAAATGCAATATCTTTGTTCCCCCCATCTCAGGGAACAGACAGTTGGTATTTTCAGCTATTTCGTCCCTTGGTTCTAATCTGTTATGCTGAAACGGAGATATGAGGCAGATTAACGTAGTGGGGCAGATTGATGCATGAGTAAAACCTGATGGGGGCAGGTTCTGAGTGTGCACGTGTGTCTGTGTGTGTGTTGGCTGGAGGGGAATAGGGTACAAGGAGCTCTGCAGCATTCTTAGAGAGGCTGACGTGTGTGTCTGTGTGTGTGTGTGTGTGTGTGTGTGTGTGTGTGTGTGTGTGTGTGTGTGTGTGTGTGTAAGCCTGTTGAACCACTGAATCAGAAACAACATGCCGTGAAATCCTGTTTGAAAGTAGCTGCGGAATGGGGTTTGCTGCAAATATGCCATGGGGTGTTTTCATGCATAGGGGGATTTGTGCAGTCATGTGTGGGCTAGTGTAAAAGAGGGGCAACAGACGATAGGAAACACATTTAATTTCCTCATTAAAGATGCTGAGTCGCGTTGTTTGCAGTAAGAAGAGCCGTTTCAGCCTATAGGTCTTCCTCTCCTCTAATCCTCCACCCCGTGGTCTGTCTCACGTCTTCCATCCCATGGATGCTTGGCAGTGACACCGTCCTGAACTTGCCAGCAAAGCTCCTTTTCCCTCCTTGTTCCAGAACATCATCAAGCGAGAACTGTCACTCAGCGAAGGAGGAACTGGAAGTAGGAGGTGGAAACAGGACAAGGTTTATAAATCTGGCTCCGGCTTGAAGCAGGAGTGTAAATCTGTTCCCATCTGCTGTTGCCATCCTCTCTTCCCCTTTAGCAGGTACGCTGAGGTAGGCTCAATTTGTAGAACCAAATTATGTTGATGACTACTAAAAAAAACCAAACCTTTAAACCCCCCCCCAAAAAAACCAACAACAAACAAACCATGTTTTCTACTCCACCCGCTTCACCTTCATTGTGCCTCCACCCAGCCATTTGCATTGTATCCTCGGGGCTCTCACTCCATATCTTCAACATCATCCCAGCACACCTGTTTATCCGCTTCCTCTCCCGTGTTCCCTCCGTCTTTGTGGCAGTGCACCAACCTCATTTGAATGCAAGGCCAGACGCAGGCTCTCAACCTGCACCTGAGTGACGCTATTTGTCTTGAGCAGTGTCTAGTCGCCCCCGTTCTTTCCTCAAACCCCCCCTAAGCTATGGAGGGGACACAGGGATTGTTTGCTTGCAGGCTGTCGGATGTGCGAGACTATTCCCAACGGGACCGGTGTGTCTCTGTGATGCTATGCGTGAAATACACTTTGATACCCGATTCACTTTTATGCAGCTTTTGGTCGTTGTCTCTCCCCGTCCTCCACAGACACACTCGGCCTTTCCAATTCTTGTCCATTCTCTGCTGCCTGCAGCGCCAGATGGAAGGAAAAAGAGACGAGTGAAGGAGAGGATGGAGGAAGGAGGAGGAGGAAGGGGGGGCAGTAAAGAGGAGAGCAAATGAGGTGTGGGCAAAAAAAAATGTTGGGGGACTTGGAGAGAGCAGCAGCCCAGCCCTAGAAAGAGAAGGGGAGGGGGAGAGAGAGAGAGAGAGAGAGAGAGAGAGAGAGAGAGAGAGAGAGAGAGAAAGAGAAGCATTTTACTGTGTTGAATCCAGCTCAATGCAGTTTCAATTGGCAGTGTGGTGCACAGATCAGCGAGCTCCCATACCGCCGGCGAGAACCTCCTTTGTGCTCCCCGCTGCAGTGGAGGCTTGGTGGTGGGGGGCGGTGGGGGAGCACATTTACCGTCGTGCCTGAGGGGAAAACGCCGAGAAGTGTCCTCCAATCAGCAGCCAGTGTTTCTCTCTGGCTCCGGGAGGCTGCTGGTGGTGAATTGTAGGGCTGGTCCGACAGACCCCCACCTGGAATACATCTTTCCTTCACATCTGATTTTAAAACAGTGGCCAATCGAAAGAAAAAGTCACTTGACGGACTGGAAGGACTCACGCACTACCATTCTCCAATTTCTGATTTTCTTCTCTGCGAGTCTGAAGACGGACTAACTTTTTTTCTGTTTGTTTTCAAGCTGTGAAGCGCGTTTGTGGGGACGGGAAAACGGGCGGACTCTCACTGTCTTGTCTTCTGTCAGTCATTCGCCGCCTCACCACGTGTCTGCCGTATGTATGACCCGGCACAGAGCGCAGGGGTGGATCTCACAGACTCCTTCGTAGAGGACACGTATTAATCAGACTGTAGGTGACGCTCAGGTGCAATATGCCTTGAGCTGTTGAGACAGGACATGGAGGTTGCTTAGCTTGGATGAGAAGAGCAGTTAGTACATTGAACACGCCTCAGTTGGCTCATAGCGCCTGCTGAGGGAGTCTGGCAAGTCGGTTTTTGTGTAGTTTGCGCCCCCAGTGTGGTCTTGTTTGTGTTTTTGTGTGTTGATTCTCATGTGTTAGCTAGGGTGTGGTGACCACGCGTCTGTCTCCATGTGTGCGTGTGTCTGAGTGAGTGAGTGAATGCTGGGAGAGGAGGATTACAGTACCTCTGGACAGGATACAGATGTGGAGGTACCTTGAAGGAAGATTAATGCCTTTTCCACGTTGTCGCTGGCAGCGGGGATAGCGCCCTGCAGACACAGCTCCTCATTCACATGCAGACAGGCGGCTCTCACTGTGGGATTAAATAGAAAGGTTTTAAAGCCAAGGTGATGAGGACAGGGAGGGACCGGCGAGCCATGTTGTGATTTAGTTCCCATTTGATTCTGAATCATTCAGGGATATATGAGGGGCTGGAGGCTAATCCCACACAGGCCGGTCTGTCTCGGGTAGATCAAGAAGATTTGTGAGAAGAAGAAGAGGAAAAAAAAGTATTGAATTATTAGTGGAAGTGCACGTGTCCTGACGAGAGCATCTGAACGGCTGGAATAAATAAGGATCACACGTAATTTAGGAAGGTCCATTGTGAGAAAGCACGTCAGGGCTGGGCTCTGGCCCTGATGGTGAACCGTCTCCATAACCACACGAATGCACCTTCCAGATGATCCTCATGCGGGTTTTATATTGATTTCTGCACATGGCCTTGTGTGAGGGTTGTCTAATCTCCTTAAGAGGTCAGTTATTCTATCATATAATCCGTCATTCTGTCACACCCCAGAGCAAAAGGGCCTCCGTTGTGAAGATAATTGGAAATGCCTTGGCTTAGAGAATCAATGAGCAGCCACTTGTTGTATCTGACAGCAGATTAGATAAACCCTGTGAGATCCCTGCAGCTCATTTCCATCCATTCACTCATTAACAGGCTTTCCACACCCATCTGCCTTCCCCACTCATCCCCTACAGGCCGTCGTGCAGGGTTCACCCAGCGTGGCTTCTGTATTTACTCCTGAGGAGGAACTTGTCTTTGTTGAAAATTGTAAGGTGGTCCGTGTTGGTGGTCTCTGCAGCATTTTGGCAGGTTGTGTGTGCCATTGGTGAGAGAACAAATGTCGTTACTTCCCTTTGATGCCGCTGTGTGTGTGTTTTCCGGAGCCTGTCTCCTCTGCACACACCGCTTATCTTGGCTCCACAGTGAGAGCTTATACAATCCTGTTTAAGGGTTCAGTGAGCAGACCCCGACTCCCCACCTCGCATCGCCACACCTTTTCAACCTCTCCACTTGGAGACTTTGATAGGGGTTCAAATTTAGATGGGCCCTTAACACCCTCACACCTACACATGAGGGAGCCAGGCAGCAGACATTCACAAGCCCATTGATCCCGGGCTGAAGGAACCAGAGCATCTCAGAAGGTATCTCATAAGCATTCACTCCTCAGCAAGTGAAAGGTTGGGGTGGGTGAGAGACCAGGAGAGAGGAAAGAGGACAAGGAGCTGGGCCAAGTTCTTAGGTCGCGGTGCTGTTTGTATCTGGAACTTTCAAAGTCTTTTCTATGAAACGGTGCCGCCGGGAGGGTTTTGACTCTAGAGAGCAGCGTGGGCGACTTTTAGTCTAGGTTCCTCTCGGGGAAGCTGCTCGGTCTATGCTCTGCAAACTAAGCACCACACACACGGAGGACGGCAGACCAACACAGTCCTCCATCATTTCTGTCTCACCCATTCGGTGACACACACACAGCCTCTCATCTAGCTCCCCTGCCACCTCGCCTCAACTCTTGTGAAATCCCATCATTCCCCTCACAAAGAAGAAAGAGTCCGGAGCCAAAGACTGATGAAACAACACTAAGCCACTCCAAGCCCACAAGCTTCGATGGAGACAGAGACAGACGGATGGACTGCTGACCCTCTGATCATTGTTGACCCATTCAAGCAGTGCTTGGATTACTGTGCATGAACTTGGGAAATGAGGAGGACGAAGCGAAGAGAGCAGCCACACAGCAAGTGAAACTTTCTCTGTCTGAGTGTAAATGTGTGTCTCTCTCTGGAAGGGATGCGCTGCGTGTCTTTCTGAGGAGGGAGCCGTGTAGAGGGGCAGAGCCCTGTGGATGAGGGTGGGGCTCTCTACCCACAAACAAAGGCCTTCACAGAGAGCGCCGTTTGTGGAGACTTCTCGTTTGGATTTGGGCTGCTTAGCGCAAGGTCAAAGGTCACGATGGGGTGCAACATGTGTGTTGTTCAGAAGCCTGAGGAACAATACAGGGTCATGTTCCAGGTGAGCTCTCTCTCTCTCTTTTGTGAACCAAAGCAAATGTTAACCACTGGTAACATTCATATATCATTAGAGCTATAAAGTAGAGCTCAGTTACATGAAGTGACACTGAAAACTGTCTATTTAGTAAACTCACCAAATCCCATCCATCCATCCATCCATCCATCCATCCATCCTCAACCGATTATCTGACGTCAGGTCATGGAGTCATGCTGGACCCTATCCCCAGCTCTCCTTGGGTGAAAGAGGGGGACACACCCTGGACAGGTCACCATTCCATCACAGGGCTTGAGCAGTTAGGGGTTTAGTGTCTTACTCAAGGACACTTTCACATGTTCTGAAGGAACCAGGGATTGAACCACCAATATTTTGAATGCTAACCTACAAGATTTTGTTTATTACTTTTAAAGCACTGCATGATACCCCCGCCCGGTTTTATTACCTATCTCCATACTCCTCATTCCCCTTCCCAACTACTCCAATCCTCAAACCTTGGTCTTTTATCCAACCTCCACTCCGACTGCAAAACAATGGGTGAGCACGTGTTTAAAGTGATAGCCTCAAATCTCAGGGATAATCTTCCCCAACCCACTAGATTTGTGGAATCTCTGGGCTGTTTTAAGTGGCTTCTACAAACCCAAACCTTTAAGGCAAGCCTTTTTATAGACCTGCTGTGGATGGTTTTAGTTTGGTCTGTTTCTTTCTGCCGTGTTCACTTTTCAACTTATTCATGTTCTCGATTTACTCTTATTTATCACGATTGCATGCAAAGCGCGTTGTAACTGTAAAAGTGCTATATGAATAAACTTTACTTACTTTTACTGACTAGACGACTGCCCTGCCTCCTGAGCTATGCCACCCCTCTCGGCAAATCCCATTCACTGAAAGTAAGATGAACAGGAGAGATGAATTTGGTTAATAGATGAAGATAAAGGTGAATACTGCAAACGGCGTGTTTTAGCCCTGCAGAAATCTTTGCCTGTGATTTGAGGTGAGGAATTATGTTTTAAGGGTAAAGCTCGTTTTCGAGTGACATGGACAAGAACATGGAAGGTGGTGTTAAGTCATTTTGTACATCTTCGGGGAGACGTTTTACCTTTTGTTTTTAAATAATCACGAAAAAAATAATGATGATAATCACCCTTTGTGGCGATTATGATAATTATGATCACAGAGACAAGAGTCAAACTAATTTGCATGAGACGGGGAGATACTCTGCCAGGGGGGAGGTAAAGTCTGAAGTGGTGCACAGAGGCTAGTTGGAGGAGGATGGATGGATTGATGTGGCTCAGTTTAATAGTTAGGAGGAGAGGGGTTGCCATAGTTACAGCTAGCCAGCTGGTACTGGGGACGAGAACATGAATAAGCTTGTCTGGGTTGTGCCATGCCTTGGAAAGCCTCAGCTTGGTGCGGGGCTAGAACTGGCCCCACGTCAAGTCCCCTGTTCTGTAAATATTAAACACATTCATGATTTGTGGATATGCAGCGCAACACACCCAGCCATCCAGTATCGATGGCGCCTGAAGACTCATTGGAGTCTGTGCCGCTTGTTGGAGTCAGGGTGTGTGCCAGTTAAACTGGGCTGCATCTGGTGCCCAAAGCACTGCCAAGAGAGGGGATAGGGAGAGGAGAGAAGCCATAATGACAGGAGTGACACGAGCCAAATAGAAAAATGAATAAATGGATAAGAGGAGAGAGAGAGAAAATCAGAGCTGGAGAGGGCTATTTTTCTATCATTTTGCCCTCTTGATGACAAACAAAATTGATTTGAGCACTTCTTAAAGTGGCTATGAATGTGGAGGTCTTGAATGGCTTCACAATGCCCCCCAGGGTAGAACACCAGAAAAGTGGAGGAGGGAAGTGCGGTCTGGCGTATGATGGGAGGCGGACCTGGGGGGTGGATGGGAGGGCGGAGAATTTCATAGTCAGTGACCCCATCTAACAGGGGTCAGCAGTGATGAAAGTGACCATATGCAGGTCAGACTCTATGAATGTGGAAATTGAATAACTCCACCAATCAGCCGACGTGAAGTCAACCAAACCCAAACGGTCAAACTCCCAGAGGCAGTCTGTCGAGTGGCCACAGAAATGCCCTGACAGCAGGGAGCAATACTTGAATTATAACTGGAATTACATCATCTGACTTCCAAATAAACGACTGATGAGAGTCTTATGAGTTTGTTTCGATTTCCTTGGAGCTTTGGAAATAAAGGCTAATATTAACTTCAATCTTTTCATTTACGTGAACTTTCTCTTATTTAAAAAAAAACACCCACCATTTAATATAAAATGACATTTAAATTGATAGATCCTATTAAAATACCATCAATTCTAACCAACATTTCCAACCATCATGAATGTGAACCAAACCATGTTGTTATCACCTCCTCACTCCATCATGACACATCTGAGACATCATCCTACAGTGGCATTTTGGGACAATGCCAGCGTGCACAGGGCATTATGGAAATCGGCCTTACTGTGACGCTAAGTTAGGTTGAACATCTTACTTTCAAAACTACAATTTCTAGCAGGCTCCAGAAGGCATCACTTTGCTCCATAGCCAACAGTAAGCATAGGGTGACTTTCTTCCAGATCAATAATTGAACTGATCTCGATCAATTAGTTTGTTAACATCAAAAATTGACCAAAGTTTCTGTTAATCGTTGAGGACTATGGACAAAATTAAATTCTCTTAGTAAAGAGAACAGTAGAATAATTAACAGACATACTCCCTTAATATATGAAAAGACCATCATGTCTGTTGGTGAGGGTTAGACGAGTAGCTTCTCCGTGGATTGTCACCTTGTCGTGGTGAAGCTTGCGTGGTGCTGGGATCCCGACAGCAATGCCGCCTGGAGCTATGGTCCTGATAGGATCACCAATGGCGGTAAGGTCAAGATGGGGGTCGCTGACATATAGCAATCAAGCCAAGACCTCAGTGGTGGAACAGGTGGAGGATGATGGCTGTCTTTTGGGAAGCATCACAGCAGCTGGAAAAGTAGATGAAGGTTAGAGGAGAAATGAGCCCCCGGTCATCTTCAACTCCAAGTCACTGGATCTTGACCCAGAACTGACAAGGACCATCTGGTGTCTGTCTGTGCACTAGTCTCCCCATGCAGGGGGGGAAAAAGTCATGCACAGGCGACCTCCATAAAGAGAATCAACCCTACCAGAGAGGACAGTCATACTGGTTTTGAGTGACCGCAGATAAGAAGAGATTAGATGAGGTAAGACATAAGATAAGATAAGATGAGATAAGATATTCCTTCATTAGTCTCACAGGGGGAAAATTGCAAAGGGTATAGACAAGCAGATATTTCCAGTGGTGAAGCAAGTTGTCTGCATTTGTGTGTGTGTGTGTGTGTGTGCCTGTGGTCTGATGGCCTTAAAACTAAAACTTGCTGCTTTGTTAAGGTAGAGGGAGATATTTGAAGGTGGGTAAATTAGCAAATGTGAAGCTGAGAAAAAAATGCTAACGCAGCTAGCTGGCCAGCCTTGTCAGAGATGGATTGGCTGGAGGGTGTATCGACTGAAACCAGCAGATCTCATACTTCGAGTCAAACCTAGTTAGTTGAAAGGAGCTCTAATGTTTTTTATTTTTGAGGTTTTTATATCACTCTGTGGGTTCCCAGTCGAGGTGGCATATCTCGGAAGGTAAGGGAATCATCTAGTAATCCGAAGATTGGTGGCTTGATCTTTGGTTCCTTCAGAATCCGTGTCAAAGTGTCTTTAAGCTGAACTCCTAACTACTTGAAACAACAGAGGAAAATGAGCCTGGTGGCTTAATTTGGCATATTTTCCATTCAAAATGTTCATTATAATGTACCTTTTATCAAATAAGATGATCATTAGTGCCCCCTATGTATTCAAATTCAAATTTTGGTCATAAGTTTTAGCATCCAAACACTATTTTCCTCAAGCCCTTCTCAAAACTTATTCCCATGTGGACGCAGATTTCAGCACGTTCTTTTAACACTTTTGTCATTCTCCATGCTTACACTGTCAGCAAACTAGACGTACATGTATATGTGCATGGGGGGGGGCATCATCGCTAACCTGCATCAATTCCTTTTGCATATGGTAGACATATGGTAGATGTTTCCATTTGAACAACCCGGCAAAAGAACGCAGATGGCCCCTTAAGATGGCAAAATATCACCCAACTTCCACAATCTTGTACCTACAAAGTCAATATTTGCCGAGTAAAACCAGCAGAATCATAAAACCAGCAGAATCATAAATCTGTTTCTGGGTTCCTTTGTCCTTTTTCTTTTTGCGAAGGTTAGTTGTGCATCCATAAAAGTGAATCTCTGATATGACTTTGCTCTTGCTGTGCAGACAGTCCATTAAAACCACCAACTCGCTAAAGGAAAACAGCAAGATTTGCAGCGTTTCATCATGAAAAAGTAGCACATAATTACCTTTTCCACATATTTTATGGCTGAAGTGGATTTCAAGCTTCTTCTTTTAACATTTTCTTCAACAAACACTCATAATTACATCTCCAAATTAGATTTGCTCCATAAAGTAACCCATGTGTAGACAACAACTATCGCACCCCACAGCCTCCCCTCCCATCAGTCTGGTAAAACAGGCTGTTAAATGTGTATGTAGGAAAACACTTGGCTTTTTCTCCAAAAGGAGTACTGCTCATGCATTATGCATCAGGCCTAAGCCGCACAAACGCGCGGTGTGCAGCGGTGGTTGGTACACACCCATATTCACGCCTCGATCAATTCGGCCCCCAAATGCCCCCAGTAACAGGGAGAACTGTAATTTACTTGATGAATTACACACTAAGCTGTGGGGTCCATGTGCCCGCAGAGCATCCTGAGCAAGTATTTTCTATTTCACACATCCATTTTACAAGACACCTGACCCACACCCACCACACAGACACTAAACCTTAAGCACTTCAGCCTTGCCTTTGCCAATTCCTCTCCCTCTCTCTCTCTCGCTCCAGCGCCGTAGAGCCGGTTTCACATGGAGACTGTTTCCATGGCAACTCGATTCATTAAACACGCCTAATACATTTTCTTTTCACAATTACATGAAGATACATGCTGACATTCATTCAGCACCAACAGATGGAAATCAATACATATCAGTGCCCGAATGACAGTGAGATGATGAGTGCTGGTGTAAGCATGGGAGACACAAATGCATGCAAATACCTGAGTATACATACATGCGCATGCAAGCAAGCATGTACATACATTACAGTACATGCTTATACACGTACAGAGCAATACTTCAAAAAATAACATTGTGGAGACTTTAAAAAATAGCAGCTATGTTATATTTAAGTCGGAATGGTCTTGATTTCCATAATGGTTTGATTTCTCATTATTCTATTAAATGGTAAATGGGCTTATTCTGATATAGCACTTTTCTAGTCTAGAGACCACTCCACAACATATGCTTCACATTTACCGAGCATGGGGAATTAAAGCTGGATGCCCTTTTCTTGATGCCCTGCATTGGGATCAAACCCGCTGCGGCTGACTTGGAGCTGTGCACTCTGCTGCTGAGCCCCCGTTGCCCCAAACGTTACTCCTACATATACAAAGTACCCCTTAACTCTCACCATCATCATCTGACCACAATCAATCACCATTCTTTTGCTTTGTCAGGCTTTTTCCTCTTCCCAGTTTTACTAATTATATCATTAAAAATATATGTGTATGGATGTGCAACTTAAATGTGTGTGTCTGTGCATATGCGTGTGCTGTAGACCTCTAATACATTTGTACTTGATGGGCTCAGGACGGAAATGGAGGGCAGACGAGGAGACAGCTGATGGAGTGGATGTTTGTGGGTTGCCTCTCTACTCACTCTCATCTTTTACTCACCAAAGACAGGAATGACAAATGAGAGAGGGAAAGCGAGAGCGAGAGAGAGACCTGGCAGAGTTCACATACCTCTCTCCTTCATAGTCACTCCCCTCCCCCAATGCCCCACTAACCTCCAGAAGAAATTCTGCTGATTGACCATATTTTGCTCATCATTTAGGGTATATACATATACATATAGTCCCTATGAGGCTTGTTATCTCCCTCTGTAGTTATTTAACACAATATTCCAGCAACATTATGTATCAGTAGCCTCTCATTGTGATCAATTTCTAATATGCTTACATATCACACACATGCAAAATAAAAATAAAAACATTAAGCCCTGTGATTTCAAATGAGCAGGTTCAGAGGCCAGCAATGTAACTGGATTAATTGATTTTCTGAAGGGGCCGCTGCCGCACTCCTCTAAGTGTGGGAGATGAGAAAAATCAATTACTGACCGTGCGGGATTCAATATGTGAAGGGCACGTCTCGGTCACCCGACTGTCGACGTAAAATGCTCTGTAAGGGTGATCCTAACTCGATAGAACAGCGCATAGCACTTAATTGTGGATTCATCACACAGCCGTGTATGTTTTCCACATGCTGTACACTTCAGTATTTCTACACACTGCTGTGGGTTCACCACATCCCACTATTTTCCACACCCCTGTCACACCCCATTCTCTTGGATCTCAGCCCACTGTAAAAAACTTATAAGCTCAATTTGCTCCATTAAAACCATTTCAGATAAAAACTAATTATGCATCACCTGCTTAGTAATTTCCCCCTGGGTTCCCTTGTTTCTAGTGTGTGTGTGTGTGTATCCAGTTTTTCTACCCTGATAGAGACATTTGGTCCCCATTAGGATAGAAAAACCTGAAACCACCTACCTTGTGGGGGCGCCATAGCTCAGGGAGACAAGTAGGTCCTCTAGTTATCAGAAGGTCACTGGTTTGATCACTGGCTCCTTCAGAAAGTGTGTCGAAGCGTCCTTGAGCAAGACACTGGACCTCTAACTTCTCCCCAGGTGCTTCAGCTACCCACTGCTCCTACACAATAAAAATGCAGAGGAGAAATGTCATTGTAAAAACCATAACGATCGAATAAAAAGGCTTTCTTTTCCTTTCCTGGTGAGGACATTTTATAGGTCCCCATCGGAATAAGGGTCTATTTTAGCGTAGGACTTGGGTTTAGGGTTAAGGGGAGAATTAGGATTAAGCTAGGGTAAGGGTTTAGGTTAGGCATGTAGTTATGATGGCTAAGGTTAGGGTTAAGGGCTAAAGAATGAGTGTGGCCAATGAGGGGGTAAGATAAGATAAGCTATTCCTTGATTAGTCCCACAGGGGGAAATTTACGGCGGCAAAGTGGAAAGCACATCAGAGAGGCATAAAATCTAAGGCATAAATATACAAAAGCAATTCAAACAAGGGGGAAATATGAACAGTATGAACAGGAAAAACAGACTCAGAAGTTAACCAAATGAGGTCCCCTCATATACAGGGTGAAATGGTATGTGTGTGTGTGCTTAGATGCAAGTGCTTAATTTTAAGTCCGTCTGACTCATTTTACATTCACCTCTACACTTCGTTCACGCTTGTTTTCCCCCCTTTGTTTTTTTCTCCTGCTTCATTAGTCTTTCTACACATCTCCTCATCCTTCATCCCTCTCTCTCGCCCCACCCATCTTCTTCAGGGCCTCTCCTTCACTTCTTTACTTTGAACTCATTGCTTCTCTTTCATCCTTATCCACATCACACCCCATCATCCTGGGCTGCACTACCCACACACACACACCCACACCCACACACACAAACACACACTGCCCCCCTACTGTGCAGCTCAGAATGTGAAGGGGTTTGGCGTAGAGAGGAGCTTCTATCAATTTCACCTCCATTTCACAGACAAATAAATGGTATGATTGTAGAGTTTTGGGACAAGCACACACATTTAACTCCCAGCGGGTGTGATTTGACTCTCATTGTGTGACACATAGTGTGTATGTGTGTGTGTGTGTGTGTGTGTGTGTGTGTGTGTGTGTGTATTTCTCTATCT
>OMLC01043607.1:0-13428 GCA_900302585.1 Regalecus glesne
CCCCGCTCCTTCCTCGTCTTCCTGTTTGGCTACCATGAAGTCAGCCTTCTGATGGAGCACCACCAGGATGGGACCACTCCTACAGTCCAGCGTGCCCACCCCCTGCCGAGAGACTCGTCCACCGGTGCCTGGATGGACCGACAGGCCAGAGAGGCTGCGGGGGCCTCGCCGGCCCACCGTGCCGTGTCTGGGATGCAGAGGGGTTCTCCGGGCGCGTGGCAGCAGGTCACAGCCAGGCAGCGCTCACAAGGCCTCAGGTGCACATGGTCCATCAGCAGAGAGAAGCAGTGGTCCTCATGTCGGGGACCTGTAGAGTTTGAACCTCAGGTCCTCATCAGAGGCCAGGAGGAGCTCATCAGGAGAGCGTCTGTCGTTCATCTGCACCTCCCCTTGGCATCTCTTGGGACCCGGGCCATCCTCCTCGAATGCTTGGTTGAAGGAGACAACCAGGAGAACTGTAGTAGTGAAACAGAGGACATCTTTAAGTTCTACCCCAGGTTGAAGGAGACGGTTGTTTGGGCAACACGGGGACACACAGGTTCCCTCACAGCAGCAAGGTCCTGGTTCGAATCCCAGGACCCATCCCAGTTCCTTTGTATGTGGGGTTTGCATGTCCTCTTGTCTGTGAGGGTTTCCTCTGGGGGGCTCTGGTGTCCTCCCACCGTCAGGAACCCTCCAACCTGTGCCCCTGAGCAAGGCAGTAAGAGAAAGACCTGGAGCTGCTCCGTGATGCTGCTCACCGCTCCTGTACGACGGGATGGGTTCGAGGCAGAGAAGATGGTTCGTTTTACAATCAGAAATAAATGAATCAAGCTTCTTGTCAGACCACAAGAATGGGGGTCCCCCTCACTCCAGAAGGACCCCCACTCTTTCGGCATTCATATCAAACCACGTGAGTTGGACGCGGCGAGACCATGTCTGCATCCCTCCTCGGGAAGCTGGAGCAGCATCCCCGGTCCTCCTCAGTGTGCACAGGGACGGTCTCTGCCAACAGCTCACAGAGAGTGAGACAGGCTGTGCGGTGGGGGACAGACCCTCTTGCTAGCCCCCTGATGATGTAGAAGTGAGACTGGGTCTTGATCTGGGGCTGTGTCGGAGGTGCCAGTCTTTGTCCCCTGTCTTGTCTAACTTCATCCGTCTGCCTGTCAGCTGACACAGAGACTCTTCCTGTAAACGTGAGTCAGTGGCCAGAGCGGCGTCAGAGGAGAGGCCGTGTAGGGGTGGACGGCCTCACCGCAGGTGCTGGGTGATGAGTTTCACTTCCCCAACAAGATCTTAACTCGGGCTGATGTGGACTGAAATGGCCAGCGCCCACTCATTCCGGCGTTGTTATTATTATCAGCGCTTGTCTGAAATTATCCCTGATGACGGAGGTGTAAAATGTGGAAAATGCAGCGTGTTCCCCACATGACCTCTGGTCCACGATGATAGAGATGAGCAAAGTCAACAGCTGACAGATACGTTCCAGATCCAATCGAGCTGCCCAGAGTGAAACTTGATCCAACTGAAATGCTGTTGATTAATGATGAGCTCTGTTTATTCAGGGCATCATGGCTCAGGAGGTGTGGCGGGACATCTAGTGATTGGAAGGTTGCTGGTTCGATTCTGAGCTCATCCGGACAGTGTGTTGCACAGTCCTTGAGCAAGACCCTGAACCCCTAGAATATAAGCCTGGTGGTTAAGTATTTACAATGTTCATGTTCATTAATATGCACTGTCTCTACAAAGGATTGTTTTTATTATTATTGTTAATATTATAAACGATATTTATATCTGTACAGTTTCACATAATGAAACACAGCACAATACACGCTGGACTGGATTTCACTGTAAAAATGTCCAATATCAATAAAGTTTTTTGATCGATTAACATGAGACTATTCTCTAAGTTTTGAACCATGACAATATCAACAATTGTGGTGTTGAAATGTGAAATCAGCTAAAGAAAAATCGAAGAAAAGCAACATTTGTCTCTAATTTCACTGGTTGCTCAAGATCATGTAGAGAGTTTCAGTTGAGTCTTGACTGACCGGTTGATTCTACTTTTGTGTTAACGCGTTTCGTCTGTTGGAATAACGAGTTAGAATTTGATAATGCTTGTGAATGACGCGCTTTAAATCGGTTTAAACGCAAGCAGAGGCAACGAGCCGTGTGAGGCAGTGCCCTCTAGCGGCCATCTGAGTAACATAAGGCTGTGGCTCTGGAGGAGCAGAGGTGTGGGTCGTCACTAGTCGGTGAAGTGCTGGAGGAAGACTGTGGAAGGCAGCCCGACGGACTAAAACACGGCTTTATTTTGGCATCGAAGACGCGGTTTAAGGATGAGTCAGCAGGCGAAGGGCGGCCGGTCCCCCCTGAGTTGACGAGGCGGTCTGAGGGGTTACTCTGACAGGACACTTGTGGATCTGAGGCAGGAGACATGAGCTCAGGTGGGTGATGATTGGCACCGCGTCCAGCAGGACTTCGATTTTCTCTCACACGGACTTTCAGCCATGCCGGGGACAAACAAAGACAGAGGACCAGTTTGTGGTATCTGCATGGAAACCCATGAATGTGCGTCTTTCACTGGGTTGCTTTAATCGGCGTGATCGGAGTCGTGAATGTTGTTTTGCGGAGTGTTGTGTCATTTCTACACCCAGCGGAGAATGTTTCAACCCGCTGGTCATTAGAATTGGGCCTCATTGTTACTTATATAATAAGATATGTAGATTGCTGAATAGATTCTCTCGTTGTTCACCTGTGTCAACAGTTTCCCGAACGAAGCAGGGCAGTTGTTTGTGGCTCCTCGGCATCTTCTTAAATTAGCACAAACGTGTGGCTCATGTTAAACACTCGTTTTGTTCCTCTGCAGGAAGACAGGGGACTGAGTTGGTCAAACATCATGTGGGCTCATCAGGTCATCTAAGTCTGGTTCCGAGGATGAGCCCCTTTAGCTGTATGTCTCTCATTAGCTTGACCCGAGCCGCTTCTCCCAAACTCACCTTAGGGGATACACATTCTGCAGGGGATGCAACAGGTCGCGGAACGAGAAGGCGTTTAGAAACCGTGACCGTCCGTTTTTCAACTCCTACGCTCAGATGACCACATTCAAATTATTATTATTATCTTTATTATTATTATTTGACTACTTGGATTATTGAGGAAAAATACGCTGTTTTTTAATTGTTTGTCTGGAGTCTGTGAGTGGGTACCTTGGTTTACATCTGTCCCCTGCCGGGGGTTTGAGGTAGCCCACATACTTGGCTCTGAGCTGATGAAGATGTTAAGGTGAATGTTGAACCGTCTTCCTGTTCAATAACGATCTGATTCAGGCTGTTTAGATTACTTTGGGCTACCTGGATTAGTGAGCAAAAGAGATAGTTTTCCGTTTGTTTGTATGTCTTGGACGTTGTTTTGAACCGAGGGTGTGCTTACTTTGACGTAGCATAGCTTGACCCGGAGCTTTAGTGTCTCCTGGGAGCATGGAAGGGGATGTCTGATTATGTAGTGTTCTCCTGGATAAAAGTGAAAGACCACCTCTGGTGAGATATGGCTGGCTGTGTATACCGGAGTATCTGAAGGTTGTTTGTTGAGTTGTTTTACTATGGGGAGCACCTGAGAGTCGTGACCCCGGAGTCAAAGTCCAACTCCATGGCCAATAAGCCATTTGGATTCTGATTATTTCAGTTTGCAGGTTGACGTTACAACTTTTCATAGTGGTTTTGAGAAGTTAGGATTATTTACCTTACACAATCATACCTCCAGCTCCCTGTATTCCATTTGATCTCGTTCCGGACCCCCCCCCCTCCAGCTGGCCCTGCGCCTGCTGAGCTGGTACATTATCTGGATCACCGTGTGTGGTTGAAAAGTGTTACAAACCGCAGCCATGTGATGCCTGTCCCCATCACTACACACAAGATCATTTACCATTTACACAGCAGTGCTAATGTGCTGCTTGGTTGTGCTGCTCAGCAGGAGGCCTTCACTACATGATAGCTGACTGATAAAAGGAAAACTTGGAATATATGACTATTTCTATACGGGGATCTGTGGTAGTTCAGTGGTAGAGCACATGCTTCAAGGAGCTGATGAGTCAGATGTTGCGCATTCGAACCCACTGTGGGGTGTTAGGAAGGTCATCTAGCCTGAATTCTCCATGTTCCAACTAACTCCGTGTCCACGTCCACAATGTGGGGATTAATTGTGACATGTAAAACGAGCTTCTCTTCTATCTGGGGCAACATCTACCCTACTCCTTTCAGACAGTGTGCTGAGTATGTCATTTGGCCCGTAACACCTTAGCCTTGCCTCCCACTCGGTTTAGGTTCTGTGATTCGCAACATCAGCCTTTGTCCTTTCAGTATTGACATCTGTTGGCTTGAAAATCCAAATGCAATGCAAATAAAATTCCCTCGCACAACTTGTCTGACAGTTTTTCTCTCCTCAGTTACGCAGAAGCCTCCACTGGCTCCTAAACCGAAGCTAGTTTGCCCCCAGAGGCTCGGCTTGTCTCCCACCACCCTCAGACGTGATGCCCTGCCCGGCTTGTCTCCCACCACCCTCAGACGTGATGGCCTTTCCGGTTTGTCTCCCACCACCCCCAGACGTGATGGCCTGCCCGGCTTGTCTCCTACCACTCTCAGGCGCGATGCCCTGCCCGGCTTGTCTCCCACCACCCTCAGACGGGAGGGCCTCCCTCACCCTTCCCCTGGTACATCAAAGAGGGCTAAACCAGCGCTGGCCCCCAAACCCTCCCTGCCTAAACATACCATTGCTGTGGAATCTAAGCTGCTTGGTTCAAAGAGCCCACAGCAAACATCTGCATCTGAAAGATCAGATACCCTGAGGACTATAGGCCTCCTGAATTCCAAAAATGGAGTACAGCTAGAAAACAAAAAGCCTGATTGGGATTATATCATTCCTATCTGCCTCTGCAGCCGGGAAGACTGTCGGTGCCTGGGCAACACTTCAGACAAGGGCCTTGACAAAGACTTGAGGATTCTGCATAAAGGTAAAACTGAAGACTCCAGAGAGGCTTTCCCTAGATCAAAAAGTAAATGCAATAGCAAAGGGGAGAAATTGGACGATGCAGAGGGTCAACATTTCAATACCACTACTCTATTGAACGCTTCTTTGGAGCCACCGTGCACCAATACCCACATCCCTCATCATAAATCTCTCCTGGAAGCGAATGTTCCGACTGAAAGCCTCATTACAGACCTTGTGACCCCTGGCAATGTGGCCACTGCAAAGCCCAGGCTGTCTCACAGAACCTGGAGCGACAGAGCCAACGGCAACATGAGTCCTTCGAATGATGTTGGACAGGAATTAGCCAGTCCCATGTCTTCTGCTCTGCCTCACAACTCCACCAAGGCCTCAATAGCCCTTAGGGATCCTCTCCCTGTTGCTTTACCACGGAAGCCCAGGAAAGAGCCCCTGTCCCGCCAGGACAAAATGGAGGAAGAGGAGGAGCAGAGGTTAAGGAAGGATGGGAGAGAAATAGATGTCAAAGAGATGAAGGTGTTGTCTGGCAGCAGGACTGTCCCGTCTCCGTCTATTCACAAAGATATCCTGGAGCAGACCAGTCCAATCAGCACAAACGACTCGATCGTCCCTCTCCCTCCAGCTCCCCCACCCAGGAAGAAACCGTTTCTGTCGGTCCCTGAGAGAGCGCCCACCTTGGCTACTCCTACCATCCAGTATGCCATGGACGAAGGGGAGGGTCTGCAGTGGGATGCTGGCACCTATGGGATGGAGTGCTCCGTGGATCAGGAGGATGAGAAGGCGGTGAATGAGGAAAAGAGACCAGATTATCAGCCTGCCACCAGCAGACTTGATCAGCCGGAGATCGCCCGTCACACAGACTGCACTGCAGCCGCCGGCAGTTGTTTTGTGAAGGACCTCAATGTCAAGGTAGCACCGAGGAAGCCACAGAGGCACAGCGCCCCCCTGATGTGGAATCCGAAGATAGAACCCTCAGTGGAGGCTGAGGAAGGGCAACATCTAGATAATGATAAAACGCTGGATGTTATTCTTGGGGAGACGGCTCTAGAAGATTTTTTTTGGACCCCAGATGGAACAACAGGCAGAAACATCAACGTAACTCAGGTGGTCGCCAGCTTCACCAAGCCTGTTTGTCCCAGCATGGGCAAGCCAAGGGCCAAGTCATTCTCTGCTGTCGACCTCATTCGCTCGGACAGGCAAAAGAGGATCTCTTTCAGGAAGCTTCTCGACCTGAAGCTCTCTGTGAAGATGTTCCCCAAACTCACGGTGAGAGGAGCTCAGACGCCACAATCTGCTGCAGCAGAAATGGAGCAATGTGTGGATGGGGACCAAGATGGCGACCGGGTCCTTGAACAGAGGGTAGACATGGAGGTGCCGGCGGGACGGAAGTTCTCCTGGCCACAGATTGGACAGGAGCAGAACGTGGATGGAGAAGAGTTCTTTCCTGGTATGGAGTATGAGAACACTCCTCACTACGAGGAGATTCTGGACTACATGAACCTACCTTTGGGGGTTGCAGCGGGACAGTCAACCTGGCACATCTCCATGTATGATGAAGATGAGAACATCTATGAAGTGCCAGAGCCGTACGTGTCCCTGGACAGAAATACTAGACAACAGAATTATACTGAAAGGTAGCGTATGCTTGCTCTTAGTCTTACTATTTTCTTTCTCTTACACACACACACACACACACACACACACACACACACACACACACACACACACGAACTCTGTTGCTCTCATTATCACACACCATTTCATAGTGTGGGTGTTGTGCTTGATAGTTCGTAGCCTACAGCAGAATGAGAGGAGCAGCTGCGAGCCATTGGCCTCATATCACCATGGAGAGAAGCAGGAACTGGGACAGAGATGGAGAGATAGAGGAAGCTATCGGAAGCCTATATTTGACTTTTTGGGGGCATAATAGGTTTATTGGGACCGTGGTAGCTTAGCGGTAGAGCGCACATTTGGGGAACTGATGAGCCAGATGTTGTGGGTTCAAACCCAAAGTGGTGTGTCAAGAAGGGAATCTGGCCTTAACCCCCCCCCCATGCTCCATCTATGTCCGTATCCACCCCCGGTAACATGGAGACGAATCGTGACGTGTAAAATGGACTCCTTGGAATATAATGTTTATTCTAAAGCACACGGAACATATACATTGTAACTATCTGTATACTCCAGTCCCTCTCCCAACTGGCTTTTACTGCTTAAGTCCCCCAAACACCTAGAACAAATCAAACTGCCTGACTTGTCGAGGGGCATTTTACAGTTTTAAAAACTCAAGATTACATACCAAATGAATAAATGTAATTTGGACATTAATGTGCAGTGAAATCAATGTCTGGGTAAGCAGTGACCTATCACTGTGGCTACGAAGCAGCCCAAGCTCATTATACACTTTTACACACACACACACACACACAGCTCTTTTTCTTCATAAGGTGATATTGAAAATCCTTGCGAGTAAGAAATATCCATGATGGCTGCTGCTGGCTGAGACAGGGTTGGTCTTTTTGTCATTGTCGATCCTTCAACACGGTGTGAGAACCGACTACGTATGCACAAATCTATGAAAACAGCTTTCGCACGAAACCTGCAGACAGAGGCACAATAGCCTCCGTCTCAGCCCATCCCCTCAAACTTCCTACATTCAGGTTTGAGGAGCGAGCTGTGGCAAAAGGAGTATACTGTACTTTAAAAACAACTCCTCTGACCAGTTTCACTGGATTATGTGTGATCCTAAGGCACTTATGGATAATAACATATTCAAATAGATACAATTAATAAACGTGTGAATTAATCCAGTAACTCAAGGGATTTCTTTCAGTCTTATGCAATACAAGCCATGCCTCATACACTCATCAGATGCCAAGTGAAAATAGGCCAGATATCCAACCATCCATCCTTTGTCAACCGCTTATCTGAAGTCGAGTCGCAGGGTAACTGAAGCCTATCTCACTGCTTATCATATGCCCATTTAAGATGTGAATTTTGAATATGAATAAATTATCAACAATACAGCTATTATGTAATCTTGGCGCTTTAAAAAAAAAAGTTTTGGTGAGGCTCTGCCTTCCCAGGGTTTCCTGACTGTGCATTTTTGTATGCAGGAGGGTCTTAAAGAGAAACTGATGAACGGATAATGGGCTAAAAAGTGCTGGTGACATTGAGGGAGGATTCAAGTTGGGAGAGAAGAATGGTGTCGTTAATGGTGTCTAAAGCTGCTGTGAGGCTGAGGATCAGAGTGCTGAGATGGCCAGCGTCTGAGGAGGAGAGGAGGAGGAGGTTGTTGGTGGCTTGAAATGTTTCAAGCAGGTTGTTGGAGATGAGATGAACCTGGAGTCGGGAGGAGACAATATATTCCTGTACTTTTGACATGAAGGGGGGACTGGCTTTAAGTGGCTCATGATATCCGGGTTGAGGCCACGTTTTTTTTGAGGATGGGGGTGATAGCAAGTCAGTTTAAGTGTATACAAGATTAAGCCAAAGCTGAATGAGGAATTAATGATTTCTGTGATGAGTGAGGAGATGGCTGGGGGACGGTCCTTAACAAGATGGGATCAAGAGGACAAGTGGATCTTCTGATTCCTTCCATAAGATTTGACCGCTCCATTGGGGATATGGGAGAACTTTGACAGGGGTAAAGGCGGGGTGGGGGGTGCGTTGTCCAAATTAGTTGTGAGCCTCTCCACTCATGTCTACTCAATACGTCCTTTAACCAGAAGTCCAATATTTAATTCTATTTGAATTTTTTTGGGACTCCATAATTTACAGCTATTCCCGGTCAGTCAGGTGTGCTGAAACTATCTTTGGTGTAGCTGAATGCCTCAGTTTGCCTTCTTTCAAGCTTGGAGTTATACAAGAAAATGGATTGTACTGGGTGGAGAACCTAAATTCTCTGTGAATATGAGGGGGGGGAATCCATTACCATTCCACAAAGCACACTTTCATCTACTTAAACCATGGTAACGCTTTGCAGGGAATGCTAAGCCCTCTACCGAGCTAACTGATTGGCTACTACCATTTATTAAACCAAGGAGCTCATTTCCACCCTCACCTATGGATATTGTTCCCCCCCCCAAAGCTACAATATATGTGGCTGTGGTTTTGGCTAAAATCATGACGACTGAAGGCATACAGCTAAAGGTCCTTTGAACCTAGAAGCATCTCTTTTGACCCCATAATCACAATATTCTTTTCCTCTTTGAATATAACTGCCATTTTCAATGATTTGGCCAGCTACATCCATCTGCAACCTTTGCTGTTCTTTTTCCACGTCAGTGTCTTCTTGTGACTTTGCCGTTTTACTGGTTGAACAAGCCCGGTACTAACGAAAGCATCTTTTGGAGATTTTCTCCCTTACTTTTATCCGTCAGTATTTAAAGAACACTGAATCTAAATTTAGGACCCCCCCCCCAAAAAAAAATGCTTTGAGTAAAGGTCTTGCAATGGCTCACAGGGGTACTAACAGTACTAGATTATATTACAAAGTCAATCATTTTGATCTAAATACACGTTTTTAACATTGTTGATTAATCTATTTGAAGATGGAAAATGCGGTTGCTGTTTGTTTTTCCTCTGGAAACAAAGGTCTGCCGAGCACATGGCCAGGTCGAAGCAGTGATCAAACGTTCCTTACTTCTAAGGTCTGTGGTAATGCTCTGTGCTTGTCTTATCTTGTACTCTCGCTTCTTGGAAATGATCTGATTCTCCAGAAAGAGCAGAGCTACAGTCACAGATCGATAACTCTGCTACAGCTCGGTAGGCTTGTGTGTACTCCATATATATCCCCCCCCCATCTTTCAGACCAACAGGAGAGCTCTGAAAAGGTAACCATGACAACCGTTAATGAGAAATTGAACTAATATTTCTACCCCTTGCAATTAATGTCCCGTCAGCTGGATACGTCTTCATCATTCTGAGACTGTCGCCATTGTAATTAGGAAACTGTTTTGTGTGTTGGCTTTATAGTTATCAGCTAGTCGGCACTGGCAGTAAGTGTGGTTTGGTAACCGATTGATATCAGTGTGGTCTGCTAACTCTCTCTCTTACCCCTACGGATGTAGCCAGAGGCAGTGCAAAGGACCACGGACGTTTCCCAGCACAGTATGAGGAGTAACCCAGCACGGGGGACTAGAATAGAATAAAAACTCGAGATACGCCTCTCGCTTCGCTGCAGTAGAGTCGCTAACGGATTAGATGCTGAATTTTATTTGATTTATTAATGTTACGAAAGGGAAACTCCCTTTTAGCCTTTGAATCAAAGATTTGCAGCAGCTAGCTAGCGCAGCGTATCTCGTTATGAGTACAGCTTTGTCCTGTTCCCTACAAATCACAGGCTTGTAGGCCTATTCTATGCACGAGCTGGCTTGGCTAAACTCGGTTTGACTTGGCACGTCGGCCCAGCCCGACTGGGATTTGCATGTCCATTACGACAGGACTATCTGTTTGAGGGCGTGTCCGATAACACGCTTATCTTGAGCCAGACATTTAAAAGCGGCGTCCTCTTCTTAACTACATTTAAAGCAGTGCCCTCTTTAGCGCGGTTTGCTCTTGCCCTGTGTGCTGGTTGTTGGTAGCTAGGCACTTGTGGATTTTCGGCATCACAAAATTTGTTCTTGTCATTTAACCCTTCCTGTAGTGTAAAGAAAAAAATTGAACATGCTAAAAGACGGTGACATGTTTGTGGGAGGAAGGGCTTTTCAAGTTTAGAGTATGTAACAGAAGAAATGTACATTTGTTCTATTGGGGGCTGCAGCAGCTCAGTGGTTCGAGTGCTTGTTTCAGGGACTGACAAGCCAGAGGCAGCGAGTTTGAACCCACCACAGGATGTCAGGGAGGGCATCCGACCTTAAACCCCACCCCCCCAAGCTCCATCTAAGTACATGTCCCCTGCCACAAGCTGGGGACTGACTGATCGTGACCTATTAAATGGATCTCTCACATAAATTTGTTCTATTCATTTTGAAAATGGTCAAGGGCCAATGGAACAAAATCCAGATCAAATCGTTGCTACTTTAACTTAGAAAGAAGCAGAAGCAAATGGGGAGAATGAGAAATCCAAAAGATCACAGTGTTGATGACCAAGCTTTGATTGGAGCCAAAGAAAGCCAAAAAAGATGTTTACAAATATTGGAGAAGATTGCTTTGAAGTTTAGAAAGTGTGTCTACGCCTTTTGAGGAGCCAGTCAGTTAGCCAATTTTAGGACCGAGGGCTTTATTAATTACAATGCAACCTCTAACCCTGCCTATCAAGTCTGACTTCCTGATTGCCCTTTCCTCACCATGACATACAAGACATCATTTTGACCCCAAAACCAAACAATCTGATGGGTCTTTCATTAATGAAGCACCAAATGCAAAATTACTTCTTCCATTACAATCTCTAATTCAGTAGTCAACACGAGTTGGATCCTCTGCTTCTTCACAGCAACAGGGACAGCCTCTCTCCTGTTTTTTGGTCCGAAAATTGATCCCAGAATGCTTTGCGACAAAATTCGTGACCTAATGCGTGAAAAGCGCTAATACTAGATGACCTCCCTACCTCCTGAGCTATGCCGCCCCTATGGCTTGAAAAATGCAGATGGGATGATGAAGCGGATGTAGAGGAGTCTGAAGCCCATCTGACCTCATTGTCTGAGTAAAGAGTCAGTGGGGAAAAAATCTATTTGAGCCCCCGCCACCATCACCGCCCAATGTTTTGAAATAACCGGCAAGGTTGTTCAAATGCACATGGTCTCTCCTCTGCTGATGTCCCATTGAAATAGAAACAGACCTCCTCCCAGCTCTATTTATGCGGTTCTCACATTTCACCGATTTCAAGTTTTAAATATCAAACTTTATCGGTATCTAGGACTCGTATTGGGCAGACTTTGATCCAGTTGGTAACATCAAGACATGTCTATAAGCCCCTCACACTATAGGATCGTTTGAGCAGATGATCAGTTTAGACCATCCTGAAATTTGGAACACCCCCACGATTGTCATAGAAGGGCTAAATTAGACCCCAAATCTGCCAGATTATCCCCCAGTGTCGGACCAGCATGAGACTTAAAACCACCATAATCTGCTCTCTTACACATGGAGAGTATTTGATGTTAGCAGTGAATGCATCTTAATCCTAGCCAGGATTAGACACAAATATTTTACTGACTGAAGACAAATTCAGAAATGGGCACTTTTAGATGAACAGGTTTCAAACTCCTCGGGTGAAAAAAAGTGACCAAGATGCAAACCCTCCATGGGGCCTCTCCGAGATAACTTTTAAAAGTATATCAGTATAAAACATGGATTCACAGTTGATTTGAGCATAAGGATAAAGGGAACAAACTCACTGTAGAATTCATGTAATCTTACTGCTTGCTTAAGTAATGAAAGGAGGACTTCAGTTCAGGGCACTTTAAAAAAAAAAAACAACTAAAAAAACAGTCAAGAGGGTCCAGATCCGGGTCCAAAATGGTATTCAAATGTGTTGCACCCTCTGTACAATACAATGAATCAAACGCACACACACACAAAACCACAAAAACCTGACATTAGGGACCTGGTGGCCTCATTGTATCACCTGCTCAGTTGAGTTTTACTCTCCCTTTTTGTTTCCATATAGGCACAGTGGGAATGTAAACCCAAACCTTGGCTTTATTGGTGCTTGGAACAAAGACAAAGACCTTGTCCAATGGTTATTTTTGGAAAATTTAGTCTGAGAAGGTTCCTGTACTATTGTAATGGGATTTTGGCTCCATGAATACTCGTGAAAAATAGGATTTTCCACCCAAGGCTTTGAAAAGAGAGCCGCTACAGTTGAAGAGACATATTATCTTACAAGGTGTCAACAGACACATTACCCGAGACTCAAAGCCCCATTATGTTACAGCCCTGCAGAGAATATCGCTCCAGCAAAAGCCCATTCAAGTCAAAAGAGAAATATTTAACACTACGTTGGGATTTAAACCATCGTATACTCAATACCGTTGACCTTTGAGAAATTCATTTTCAAAAGTCATATTTTAAAGGCACAGGTTAGCTGTTGCTTATGGTATCGGATATATTCCAGCTCACCCTTTCCTATATGCCAGAGAGCAGTGGCCATGCGTGTTGTTCTGGCTATGCCAAAGGCAACACGCCGTTTAACCCAGCCTGCCTCCCATTTCACACCTGAGTTAGGCCTCTCCTGTCTCCCAGACGACACAGAGGAAATGTGAATGGGCTAACGGTTTTGGGCATGCAAGCTCTGGCAACTCACCGCTGGTGGAACGTGGTGTGACCGAGAATTTGCCTCGTAAAACGGTGACACAAATCAAATACTAGGTTGATGGCTGCACCCAGCCAATTCCCTCAGATGATTTTGATCAAGCCGGTTTCACTTTTGGTTCCTCATCGGAATGTTTTAATGGAGTTTCTATTCAACCTAGTGACCTTGTATTGAATTTTGGCTCTGCATAT
>OMLC01043614.1:0-12577 GCA_900302585.1 Regalecus glesne
CATCCTCCATGGGGCTGTGTGCTGTATGGTTAAAAATAATCTTCATTATTATCATTTCTCCCAATCGCAGATCTATGAGAGAAAATGAAGGGATTTGACTCTCTCTGTTGGAGTAATAGGGGGTATCACAGCAACATTTATAATCCATGGGTTCTTGTTGTATGGGGGGGCTCTACACTCGATTTAGAGGGTTAACTTGAAATCTCATTTTAATCTGCACTTTTTGCCATGCACTTCTTAGTTGACCCCTCTTATGTTGCCATTTGTTCTCTCCCTCTCTGTCTCCATCCTACAGGTGACGTCCAACATTCAGTCAAAGCAGCGTGAAAGGAAAACACCCCCCATATCGTCACTGAGTGGCCCATGCACACTCACAGCACCATGGGAAGCTCCCCTGAGGTGCTCTCATGGACTTCCTGCCCCAGCCTACTGGTGGGCAAGCTGAAGGAGGAGCTCAAACTCACTGTTGTTGGGGATGCCAATAAAAAATCCAACGGACCCAATTCCCAGCCTCAACCTCCCCAAGCCCCTCCTGCTAACTTACCCCCTCAGATCATTACGGACCTTGCCCCGCCGGCACACCTGCCCATCCCGCTGCAGACACTACAGCTGCCAGGCCAGGATGAGGACTCAGTCCTGGGGGGCACGAGCCCCCCAAACACAGCCCTGAGCGAGGACTCGACACGTAGCGAGGGCGGACACTTTGACAACAGCGTGTTGCAGCTCCAGGAGCAGGACCATGAAGAGGCCGGATCGCCAGCATCATGTGACCATGGGGAGTGTGGGAGCGGAGGGGAGGAAGGGACTGGAGATGGGGAATGTCCTGTGGACCACAGTGGAGGAGGCAGGGAAAACCACCCCCAGAACCCAGACGATATCAAGCTGCACTTCCACAGAACCGGGCCTGGGTCAGGGGGCTTCCTCGAGGGGCTGTTTGGCTGTCTGCGGCCTGTGTGGAACATCATAGGGAAGACCTACTCGACAGAGTACAAGCTGCAGCAGCAAGGTTAGCTCTCCTCTGTAGATCTCACAAGATGGCTAGAGTTTAGGAAGTTGGATATGCCGTCCTCGACCCTCATCTTCTTCCTCCTTATTAAAGCTTCTGAAATATCCACCTCAGCTGCCTCTCCCGTTTCCTGTGCTGTGCTCTGAAACCGTAATTGAATAGCCCCTTCCCTGGTATGAGCATGCTGCTGCTTCAAGTGGATCTCCATAGCTGTCAGTTTGAATTGAGGTCATAGTAAAGGTGAGGCTCCATTCCCTCCAAGGATGGAGCTGGACAAACAGGCCACAAGTTGTGGTCAGACAGAACTGGGTTGGGTCTTGTGGTCGGACAGCTGGCATACTTTTGTCCTCCAATAGAATGCGAGAACATTCAGCACCGATGCTTCGTCTCCACATTTGTTCCGCGGCCACATTGCAGGGATGAGATGGATTACACATTTGGTTTTATTTTTGTCAATATAATCCACTTAGTGGAGATGTTGGCTGGAACTGGTGGACGTGTCGTGTGTTTTTTGTTATCCCGTATGTTGAAGACATCCCTCCCCTGGGTTTTTGAGGGAGGATATGAACTGTCTTAGATGACAGAGAAAGACCACATGATACAAACCATTTAATTTTAGAATGGTTATACCTTATGTCCTTCACGGCACGTCCCCTCCTCCGCTGAAAAGTCTCTATTGTGTGATGTTAATTTAACCAGTCATGATGAAAGATCAGAGCAAATTCTTATTTACAAGGACAGCCCGGCGAGAGGAAATGTATCTCTGAATGGGGAGGAGATAAAGATAGTTCAGGCAGACTAAAGCATCCAATTTCTGAGGGAGAGCATCCGACTAAAGGGGTGAAACATCATGTCAACATCCTCTGTGAGAATTGATCCCGAATTTACCGAACTGTTTTGATAATATCTTTCCTGTTATGGATGTCTAGATATGTGGGAGGTTCCATTTGAGGAGATCTCGGAGTTGCAGTGGCTGGGCAGCGGGGCACAGGGGGCCGTTTTCCTGGGCAAGTTCCATTCCGAGGAGGTGGCCATCAAGAAGGTGCGCGAGCAGAAGGAGACAGACATTAAGCACCTGCGAAAGCTCAAGCACCCCAACATCATTGGCTTCAAGTAGGTGCAGGACTGACATCTGATGCACTTTATGTAGACTCTGTGCAGAGTGTAGGGCTGAACAATGTATTGTTTAGAAATAACATCACAATTCACGCATCTGCAATAGTCAGTGCAAAGGACGCAGCAGTCCAAGGCAGTTTAGGCCCATCAGTCATTTAAGACTCACTCTTATTGTTTGATAGAAAAAAGAAATCTAGCAAGGGCTGGCTTTTTTATGACAGCTCTTGACAACAGCGTATCTGATTTAAGATAGTTTTGTCTGAATTAATGGCTTTTTGACAACTGAGCAAGACACTGAACCCCTAACTGCTCAAGCCCCGAGAGGGAATGGTGACCTGTCCAGAGTGCTTCTCTGCTTTTCATCCAATGAGCGCTGGGATAGGCTTAAGATGACTCTTGACTCAATTTCAGATAACCGGTTGATGATTGATGGATAAATGGATGGATGAGTGGATGGATGGATGGATAGGTTGATGACTGATCCTAAGCTCTGGCCTTTTTGTCCTGATACGCTAGTCAGTGAACTGAACAACCACTGCTACCCATGGTAATGTCAATCAGCTTTTATGAGCAATGCATGGGGAATTCATACTTATCAATGAGGGCCTGTCAATGCTATTTAATTTTGTTGACATCACAAGTGCATGTGTGGAAAGGACTGACTTTGCCTCGGATTGTTTTTTGGTGAGTTTTTTTGCCACCTATAATTCTCCATTCATATATTCTTACACTGGGTTAGCATTCTTCACTTGTAGTGGGTGTCTTGACATTTCCTTACCTGGAGAAAAAGTCAGTTATTATGTGTGATGACTGGCTAAATTGTAAAGGCATCACCACATAAAAGTCAAATAGTAAGGTAGGACCTCTCTCAGCAGTGATGACTAAAGTTGGTTTGCATGTCAGTGGATCAGCCAGTGGGTCTATAATTTGTGCAGCGTGTGGTTTTTTTCAGGTGAAGGAGCCATTTTAAGATTAGCCAGTAGTTTAATCAGAGTTCTGTTGTGCGTAGTCACTGGGAGGAGCTATATCTTGTGCTAGCATACATATATTCTGGGTATTTTCATGTCCTGTTATATATATTAAAAAAGTATATATACAAACATATATATTCCCTTATCAGTCCCACAAGGGGAAATTCAGAAATATCTGCATTTTAACCCTTCCTATTGTATAGGAGCAGTGAGCTGCTACTGTATAGCCCTCAGGGAGCAGTTAGGGTTCATGTCTTGCTCAAGGACACCTCGACATGCTTTCCCCTGGACTGGAGATCCAACCTGCAACCTTCCGATTGCTAGACAACCGCCCTACCTTCTGAGCTATGTTGCCCTGGTTTTTATGCTTTTTATCTCTCTGTTTTTGCTGTTTTTGTAGGGGTGTGTGTACCCAGGCCCCCTGCTACTGCATCATCATGGAATACTGTGCCCAAGGGCAACTGTACGAGGTACTGAGGGCAGGCCGTAAAGTCACTCCCAGGCTGCTGGTGGACTGGGCTTCAGGCATTGCTAGCGGCATGAACTACCTACATCTTCACAAGATCATCCACAGAGACCTAAAGTCTCCCAAGTGAGTGGCCTTATAAAGCCATAGTGGAGATTTGCCCTTCAGAATTTTGCCCCACAAATCGTCATCACCGTCATCATCATCATTATTAGTGTGCCATTGCTGTTATTTAATGCACCAGTCAAAGTCTACATCATTAATTCCTTCTGATCAGCTGACTGTTTTCCTTGTGTGTGTCTTTCATTATTGTGAAGTGGATGAACTACCACTGGCTTTTCAGACTCTAGCGCTCAATGTAGATGGCCATGTATGTATTTGGTTTCTACAATAATAATGATTATGTTGGTCTGTTGACTCTGAAGTTGGCCTGCCATTAAATAGACATGCCATTTTCACTGCAAAGAAAAGCTAATTGTTGGCCTTTATATGGGGCTGAGACACAGTGTCATGTCTCATCTGGTCTCTTCACTTTAGCCCTGTTCCTCTAATCAATATCATTATGCTGCAGCAGTGCTGAACATTGTATTAGTCAGCAGACTGGTAGCAGACTGAATCTGGTGGAAAGGTCTCTCTCACTCCCCCAGCAGAATGATTCTAATGCTGAGATGTGCCTCTATGAAAGTCATGCATTTTCTCTTGGTGATTAAATGATAAAGGATAAATTCAAAAACTGAATTTTAAAATGCCATTTTAACAAATATTTAATGAATTTCAATTTCTCACAGATTAACATCCATGGTATAGACTAGCTATAGGCTATGAAGGGCTAAGGGAAGATACACAGTCTAAAAATGGTCTCTTTTGTCTTTTACTGTCAGTGTTTTGGTGACCCACAACGACACTGTGAAAATCTCTGACTTTGGAACATCCAAAGAGCTCAGTGACAAAAGCACCAAGATGTCATTTGCGGGCACAGTGGCCTGGATGGCCCCAGAAGTGATCAGGAATGAGCCTGTGTCTGAGAAAGTAGACATCTGGTGAGTGGTAAAATCCAAGAATACCATAGCAATCTGAATTCTTTTGCTATACTAGCTTAAAGGAGGGGTGATTCAGTGAATGAAAATCAAGCTTAAAATCTGAGCTTCATGACCTATAAAACTACGTTTCACTGTGGAATTTGCTCGTACTACTTGAAGGCCCATCCCTAAGACATTGAGACTCATACAGTTACTCTTAAAGGACAGTGGACGTAGCTGAGCCTGTCTAACTTCACTTGTTTTGTGTAGGTCGTTTGGAGTGGTGTTATGGGAGCTCCTGACAGGAGAGATTCCTTACAAAGATGTGGACTCCTCAGCTATCATCTGGGGTGTTGGCAGCAACAGCCTGCACCTCCCCGTCCCTTCCACCTGCCCTGATGGTTTCAAAATCCTCATGAAGCAAACATGGTGAGTTACCTGTGGAGTGTGTGTGGGTATGTGCATGCATGCGTGTGTGCCAGGGGGATCAGTTTGTGAGGAACAGTGTCATATTTTAACAATCATATGAAAAATATTATAGGGGTCTGTGGTAGCTCAGGGATAGAACATGCACTTTGGGAGTTGATGAGCCAGAGGTCACGGGTTCAAACCCACTACGGAGCATCAGGAAGGGCATCCGACCTTAATCCTCCCAAGCTCCATCTCAGTCCGTCTCCACCCCCACGACATGGGGACCAATCATGACATGTAAAACAGACCTCTCTGTCATACATACTGTAGACAAACCACAAAAATATGTTTGAGTCCTGCTCATGCAATAAAGGAATGAACAAACAAACAGTATAACAACAAAGCAGTATAACATAAACTGGCAAGTGAAAGTTTTCATTCAGTTACATCTTCCATCTAGGCAGCATTACTCAGGAGGTAGGGCAGTTGCCAACTAATCAGAAGATTCTGAATTGGTGGTTCAATTCCTGGCCCTTGCAGAAAGCATGTGGAAGTGTCCTTTAGCAAGACTCTGAACCCCCTAACTACTCAACCCCTGAGATGGAATGGTGACATGTCTAGGTGTTTCCCCACCTTTCACCAAATGAGCACTGGGATAGGTTCCAGCGCGACCCCGTGACTCGATTTCAGATAAGCAGTTGATGATGGATAGACATCTCCCATCTCTGCTTTTTGTCTCTCCCTCATCCCAGGCAAGGCAAGCCCAGGAACAGGCCATCATTTCGTCAGATCCTGCTCCATCTGGACATCGCCTCTGCTGATGTTTTAGGAGCCCCTCAGGAGACCTACTTCAAGTCTCAGGTCTGCAGCGTGACCACAAAACACAAGCGAATCAAATGTGGATGATATTTCATTACATCTTTAAAGATGGATTTAGCATGCACTTTTTAGGGGGCATGAAGCAAAGGCCTTCAAGCTCTACTTCAAACCCTACATCATGTCACTCCTGTATATGTGAGTGTTTCTCTAATGAGGCATGGACTACTGGTGTTTGACCATGCCTTGCCCTATTCCAGGCTGAGTGGCGGGAAGAGGTGAAAAAGCATTTTGAGAAGATCAAAAGTGAAGGTACCTGCATCCACAGGCTGGATGAAGAGCTGATCCGTCGCAGGAGAGATGAACTCAGGTGTGCGAGTTGAGATGAGTTGTTGTTGTTTTTTTGTCTGAATTCTTAAACATAAGCCTATCACCTCAACCACTGTGAGCTTGTTACTTCAGTTTATTGGGCCGTTATGTTTGTTGGTATATATTGGAAATTGATTTCATATTTATTTATTTTCAGACATGCGTTGGACATCCGGGAGCACTACGAGAGGAAGCTGGAACGAGCCAACAACCTTTACATGGAGCTGAGTGCCATAATGTTGCAGCTGGAGGTCCGAGAGAAAGAGCTGATGAAGTATGTGGAGACAAATCAGTTGAAGCATGTACTGCTTCTCCCTATCCCCATGCCTTACTCCATGGGAAGTGCTCTCTAG
Source organism: Regalecus glesne (assembly GCA_900302585.1). Classification (NCBI taxonomy): domain Eukaryota; kingdom Metazoa; phylum Chordata; class Actinopteri; order Lampriformes; family Regalecidae; genus Regalecus; species Regalecus glesne. The sequence goes on from OMLC01043614.1 coordinate 6,528, forward strand.
TTCCCACTAACTCACGTGCCATGGATCAGTTTATTTCTTCCAGTGACTGCTGATTACTGTGATTATGACTGCCTGGCATGACTACCTCAACTATAAACTGGGTTTTGGTTCCGGTCTTATTCAGGGTATTGTTTTAGTGCTCCTTCATGAGAGAAGGGAGGGTTTCACTTACTCATTTGGGTCCCTTTGCGTTCAGTGAAAACAAGACTATTCTGAGTTGGATGACCGCTTTAACATGTTTTTTTAGAGCTCAGCCCTAAACTTCTCACGCTGCTTTTACTCTAAGTTGCATTAGGTGACTTTAAACTGACTACCTTGTCCTTCACTTTACTGCTCATTTCTTGACCTACGTTTCCCATCTAGCGTAGACTTTAATTTTCTCTCGACTGATTTCTTTTCATGCTCCTCTGTGTCTTCCTTATTAGTAGCCCATGCTTTTCTGTGCGTTAAGTGTTTAAAGTGTTTCACAAGAAGGTCCTGGGTTCGAATCCCATCCCAGGTCTTTTCTGTGTGGAGTTTGCATGTTCTCTCCGTGTCTGTGTGGGTTTCCTCCGGGTGCTCTGGTTTCCTCCCACCATCAAAAAGACATGCATGTTAGGATTGATACTCCTGTCCATGGCCCTCAATAGGCAATAGGTAAAAGAACTGGAAGTGGTCCCTGAGCACTGCAGCTACTCCCTGCTCCTATACAATAGAATGGGTTAAATGCAGAGAACACATTTTTGTTGCATGTATGTATGTACAGTGACATGAATAAAGCTTCTTCTTTATCTATGGCCCTAGATTATAGTGCAAATCTCAATTGCAACTGACACTGGGAATCAAAGAAGCGCTATACTCTGTACTATAGGCATTGAACGCCTCTCAATGGCCTTTCTTTGTACTAATCCTGCCATTTCCCCACGCTGTAGGAGGGAGCAAGCAGTGGAGAAAAAGTATCCAGGAAACTACAAGCGCCATCTGGTCAGACCCATCGTCAGGTCCAACGCTGTAGAGAAGCTCATCAAGAAGAAAGGAGCCATGTCTCATAAACCTGGGATGCCCCCAACAAAAAGGTCTGAGCACTAGCAACTCAAACAGATTCCCATTGACAAAAAAGTCAGTTGGAGTCTTTGATTTAATTCCCTGTTGTAGATTTGCTGTATACGTCAGCATTTGGAGGTTTAACAGGAAAGGATTTATGTACAGAGCACACACTAATCCATACAGTAATCCATAAAACCTCCCCAAAAGTGAGACAAATATTCGTATGTGCATTTATCTCATTGTAGTCTAGTATATCTGTGTGGTGTGTGGTATTTACTGGTGGTATGTTCAATAGCTGCAGTTGATACTGGTGGAAATTCTGTCATTGGCAGCCAGTTCTTTACTGAACACACTACTTGAGTAAAACCAAGTGGATTTTATTGCATGTTGAAAGTTGTTTCCAACTTGATATTTCCATTCAGGCCAGACCTACTTCGTTCTGATGGCATCCCCAGTGTCGATCCGCTGCCCTCCCCCTCGCCACTATCCGGCAGCCCCAAAGTCTCGACACCTCCCTGTAAGGCCCGCTACCGAAGCAAACCTCGTCACCGTCGCGCTAACAGCAAGGGAAGCCACAATGAATTTCCCGGGGTGCTGAAACCAGGGGTTGGGGCTGCAGAGGAGACCCAGCCCCTGCAAGAGCAGCAGTATCCCCATCATCATCATCATCACCCCCACCACCACCTTCACCATCCCCCACCACCACCAGAGGGCCCCCTCCTCCCTTTGAAGGGCCGTGAGGAGGCTGTCGTCAACTGTGCCAATAACCTACGGTATTTCGGCCCTGCCGCTGCCCTCCGCAGCCCCCAAACTGACCACCTGCAGCGCCGCGTCTCTGGCTCCAGTCCCGACCTCATCTCCACCACCGTGGACGCTGACTCTCGCCAGCGGGTCACATCCTCCTTCTCCGGTCTCATTCCAAGCCCCAGTGCAGGTTCTCTCTGTCCCTGCTGCCAAGCCCATCCTTTCCCTGGGTGCATGCACTGTCAGGAAACCCCTCCCACCTCCAGTCGCCCAGAGCTCCCTCACTACTCACTGCTCGTCCCCCCAGGAGGGGCGCCATCTCCGTTGGTGGTGTCCAACAGAGTGCCTGACTCTCCATGTGAGGGAGAAGCCACGAAGAAGATAGAGCCACGGAAACAAGAAGCATCGCCTCGCACACACAATCTGCCCAATGCACTTCCTCGTACAGTCAGACCATTAAGGAAGGTAAGACCTCTTGTCTTTGTCAGGTACAGCATATTTAGACTCAAAGAAGCTCTTGCAGCATGATGCAAGACTTGGATTCATTCTCTGATGGCGAGACACACGAGGGGGGGATTTGAATTTGTAAAAAGTTGATGGACAACATGTCCCAGCATATAGCCAATCAGATTGAACAGTTTAACTTCTTACCATCTGTGATGAACCAAATGTTGGTTCCCACTTCCCTGCCGACACAGAAATGGAGAAGCTCATCATTGCACTTTGTGGATTCTGGGTTTTTACAATGTTCGTTAATGTTAAATTAATTCCCCCCCTCATTTAATTAAACATGGTTTAAGAACAGAACATGCACCGATAAATTAAATGTGAACTGATGAATTATAGATTTAGCTACTGGCTAAAATATTACAAGTTGCAACTTCAGTGACACGTAGCCTCATGTCTGAACACAGCTTTGGTGTATGTATGTGTGCGGGGATGGATTATCTGTTAATTGCTGTTCTCCCAGGGTGGCGATGAGTCGTCCGAGGAGGAAGAGGGAGAGGTGGACAGTGAAGTGGAGTTTCCAAGGAGACAGAGGTAACAAAAAACAGGCAGTTTTATCAGCTTTCAGGCTGTGAGTTTTATTCTGTGGCTTCACAGCAGGAAGTTATATATGGTGGTGAAGAAAAAGGTTCAAACCCAACCCAAAATTGAAATAGTTTGGATCTGTACAGTCAAAGGTTTCAGTATACCATTGACATAGATTTAACCAATGTCAAACTCCTTTAGACAGCTATGAGACACTAGTCTTAACGGTATGGGGTGCTTATCTCTGTCCAACCACACAAAATAAGACAATATTGATTCACTGCCTCTTTTTCTTCCCAATCCCCTCCGTCTTATCTCTTCCCATTCCTTATCCATTGGTCCTCCTCTCTTTTTCAAATGACCCCATCACTCATCCTCTACTCCTCACGGCTTTGCACTGATTCCTTCCTCAACCCCCTCTGCCCTAGACCTCACCGGTGCATGAGCAGCTTTCAGTCATACTCCACCTTCAGCTCAGAGAACCTGTCTGTTTCCGATGGGGAGGAGGGCAACACCAGCGACCACTCCCACAGCGGACCTCTGGAGCAGCTGAGCGCTAGCCAGGAGGAGCACCTGGATGAGCTGCTGTCGCACACGCCCGACATCCCCATTGACATCTCCACCCAGTCAGACGGCCTGTCCGATAAGGAATGCGCCGTCCGCAGGGTGAAGACCCAGATATCCCTGGGCAAACTGTGCTCTGATGAGCACAGCTATGAGGTGAGAGCCCCAGCTGTTGCTGTTGTTGTTTGTTGGCTAACATGTTCAGATTCAGGGTTAATACTCCTGCCTGTGCTCCTAACCAAGGCAGTAGGAAAAAGAACTGGAGTTGGCCTCCAGGTGCTGTAGCTTCTCACTGCTCCTATACAATAGGATGGTTTAGGTGCAGAAGACAAAGTTAATTTTATGTATTTACAATGACAAATAAAGTTTATTTTGATATCAAAAGTAGTCAGAATTGTCTTAGAAGAGGCATTCTAAATTTTTATTCTTCTTATATATCTGTTTTTTCTCATTCTTTCTTTTATCTTCCTCCTCCTTCTTCTATCCTCTGCTTACATCTTCTATATTCTTTTGTTATTCCACTTGTTTTACAAGTCACATTTTAGTCTGATAACATTCTGTTGCACCCCCCAGAATCCGCTACAGTTTGGTGACTCTGACTGTGACTCATCAGAGGCTGAATGCTCCGATGCCACCATAAGGAACAACAAACCCGGGGCCCCGTCCACGTGGTGAAACCCACCCAGGGCTCTGTTCTTTCTCATTGTCTGGAGACGGACGTATCCCACTCAGTCCTGCAGGAACTACAGCAATAAGGACCACACTGTAAACAAAGCTCAGCCCATAGAAAAATCCCCATGCAATCGCCCCTCAATCCGCCCCGCCCCCTTCTATCTTCCTATAACCTGCCCCCATCTCCAACCTAGCATCAAGGCAACCCAAAGGCAGGGATTCCCTTTTGAATAATTCTGTACAGTGGATAGTATAACATTCATAATTTATTTTTGTCTGAGTTTTGAGGAGAAAATCGGGAACTTTGTACATTCTCTGAAACGAACAAAGAAAACGACATAATCAACAACAACAACGAAAAACACTTGTGAAGCTGAGCATGTGCTGATTGTGTGTTAGTGAGAGATGAAGAATGATGATGAAGATGTGGATAATGTTTTATGCTGATGAGTGCAGTGAAGTGTTGATCCACCCGAGACTGACAGCTAACCAGTTTGTATCTCCGTGTGTGTGTGTGTGTGTGTGTGTGCGCGTGTGTGCGTGTGTGTGTGTGTAAGGTGTTGGGCGGGGTTATGTCAATGCGATATGTGTCCATCAGTGACCATCAGTTGGTCTCTCAGGTGACTAAACCCAGATCAGACATGTCATGAGCAACAGTCTGATCTGGGGCAACAGGATGGCTGAGGTTGCTGTGAGCATATCAATCCCCACCAACCAGCACTGTCTCTGGGATTACCACAGTATGACCGACCTGCTTTATCATCTGTTTACACAGTACACAGCTCCTGTAACCCTTTCTCCCATGTGGGCTAGTTTGGTACCAAGTATACCATGAAGAAAAAACAAACATTTGAACACCAGCATGAACAGCCCGTCTCGTCCCCTTATCCCTCGACCTTCGCCAGCCACCTTGTATGCGTCTAGTCATCAGGATCCCTACTGAAACATCCCAGCATGCCCTGGTTGGCCTGCAAGTCCAAAGGCTACCAGAAGACCGCATGAGTGGATAAGCTAGTTGAGGAGAAGAGACTCAGGCCAAGACCAAAATCTCCATTTTCCATTCGCAAGTCTGACCCAGGTGATCCTTCCAAGATGCTCCAATCTCATTGTTGTCATTGAATCAAGTGTCCTGACAGAGATGTTGAATATTCAGTGTTTATGGACAAGGAGCCTTTCCTCTCCGTGGGACAGTAGAGTTTCCAAGTCTAATCTCAGGATTGTTTTTGGAAAGTGAGAAATCGGACCGGACCAATTATTGTGTGTTGGAATGTTATCAAGTCGCACATATTTTGGACCCTGCAGGTATATGAAAGCAAAAACAGTCTTAATGATAGCCTTGTCGTTCAAACCCTAATTGTTGTAATGGACACTAATGTTACGTAGCGAACCAGAGCGTTTTAGTTGCCGTTAACGTGTGGTATCCCTTTTCTTTAGATTATTGGGGCCTCTGTCTCAAATTTTCCATTTTCTAGCAGGGTAATACATCCTTGTATGATACCACAAGCTGTGCAGTGTAGTTAAATGCAATTTCAGAAACACAGGAACCTAATTGTTTCAGTGCTGTCACGAATAAAACAGCATTGACATAGCTTGACACTCAGGTGAGGAGGGACTGTAAGCTCAGGTTATGGGGTGTCTAGCTGGCTGGACACGACACAGTGACTGTTGGCAAGAAGATATCACTAAGTGGCCGGAAGCTTCTATTTATCTCTTCTGAAACTGTCCCAATTTTGTGAAACTTGCCTTTTCCTGGGTTCGTGCTCAGGTTTTAATTTGTCAACTGAAAGTTGGAGCAATATATCACCAGCCACTAGATGGCGCCAGCCACATTGAGTTATTTTGCCTTGTAAACATATCTTTATCTCTTTTTCTACTTTTGCCAGTTATCTGATCTTGTCACATACGTTCCATTCACAGAATCTCAGCAATATTACCTTTATTTTTGTCTCGTCCTCTTTGAGAAGGGATACTGCACATTTAGGAACTATGTTGTTTGCCATCCCTGTTTCAAT
>OMLC01043616.1:0-10939 GCA_900302585.1 Regalecus glesne
TACTTTTTACATTGTGTGTGTGTGTGTGTGTGTGTGTGTGTGTGTGTGAGTGTGTTTGTGTGTGTGTGTGTGTGTTGTGTGTGTGTTTGTGTGTGTGTGTAATATGTATGTATGGGGCCACAATAGCTCAGTGGTAGAGTGCATGCTTCAAGAGCTGACAAGCCAGATATCACTGTTTCAATCCCCCATGGGGCATCTCGATGGGCCTCTTGACTTGACCCCCCAAGCTCGATCTAATTTAGTGTTCACCCACACAATGTGGGGATAAATCATAATATATAAAATGAAACTCTGATATTGCCTTTATGCATGCTCAATAATCCAGGAAAGGATATTAATATCAGTTCATCTGGCAATGTTAATTGTGAAAAATGATTCATCATTCACTTAAGTGAGGCCTTCACTTTTAACTGACTGAAACTATCCCAAAACTTATGAACAACACTGACATAATGACTGAAAACAGTATTGTTTCATATGCAAATTGCCGTGACTATTAACTACAATTACAATAGTCCTGTGTACTATTCCCAGGGGATTGGGGAATGGTTATAATCGCAGCATTGTAAAATGGTAACAGATGTAATATTATCCCCTCCCTCTCAGTTCAGCGGTGGTCCAGGAAGAGTCCTAGCAGTTTTTGCACTGGGAATATTCCTGAACTACAATGTATTGTGCCAAGTGCCACAACGATTGCCATGACTTGTTTATCAGGGAATCTCAAAGGACACTGGCCAAGAGGATGACACAAAACTGAAGAGTCAATATGTCAGGCAAGGACTCTGCAATCTACATCTATCTACAGACCAGTGGGCAATCTTTCAAGGATAAGGATGTGTACGTAATCGATAGGAAGGAACACTGGTTTGAACGGGGAGTCAAAGAGAGCATCTATGTGAAGAGGAAACGACCATTTTTGAAATGGGGGGGTGCACTACAGCACACCCGTCGGCATCATATAATGCTGGGATTACAACTTTTCCCCATTCCTCTGTAAATAGTACACATTACAATTGAAACGCCAGGAAATGGTTAGGGTAAATTTCTTATGAAATCATTATTGGTCTTTATGCAACTGTATGTATAAAGGTAGGAGTGGGGCCACGGTAACTACTCAGTGGGTAGAGCATACATGCCTTGGGATTTGATGAGCCAGAGGCAATGGATTCAAATCCACCGCAGGGCATTAGAAAGGGCATCTGGCCTTAATCCCCGAAGCTCCATCTATGTCTGTGTCCTCCCCCACAGCGTGGGGACTAACCATGTCATGTAAAAGGGAACTGAATCAAGAACAGTGAGGGTGGGGGCTGTAGTAGCTCAGTGGTAGAATGTGCACCTCAAGAACTGACTACCTAGAGGCTAGGGTTCAAAACCACCACAAGGTATCAGGAAGGGCATCCATCCTTAGTCACACTATTTAAATTTGTGTACACCACCATGTGTGGACTAATTATGACATGTTAAATGGACCTCTCATTACTCAGCCAATCATAGTGCTGATTCCAAGCCCATATACATGGGGAGGGTTGCATCAGGATGGGTATCCAGTATTAAACCATCCCAAATCAAATATAAATCAGATTTCCCGGTGACCCAGTCCATCCCTTACCATCATTACTGTTGGCTGGCTAGCAGGATGCCAATAGAAATGGTGCTAGTGTTGGGTGAAGGAGGAGAGGAGGAGGGCATATCCAGAGACAGCGGGAGAAGAGGGGGAAGGGAGGCGGAGTCAAGAGTCGGAATTTTGAACATTGGCACAATGACTTGTAAAGGCAGAGAGCTTTTTGATATGATTGAGAGAATGAAAGTTGACATGCGGTCTATGCAAGAGATCAGGTGGAAAGGGAGTAGGGCAAAGGACATAGGGGTGGGCTAAAACTCTTCTACCATGATGCAGATAGGAAGAGAAATGGGGTAAGGACACTCTTGAAGGAAGAGTATGTCTAGGGTGTGTTGTAAGTGAAGAGAGTGTCACACAGAGTGATGAGGATAAAGCTGCAAATTGAAGATGTGATGATGAATGTTATCAGTGCATATGCACCACAAGTTGGGTGTAAGATGGAAGGATTCTGGAGCGAGTGGAAGGGTAGAGAGTGTACCCAATGAGGAAAGAGTGGTGACTGAAGCAGAATAAATTGGGGATGTTGAGGGAGAAAACAGAAGTGATGAGGTGATAGGCAGATATGGTGTAGAGGAGAGGAATGTGGAGGGACAGATGGTGGTGAAATTTGCAAAAAGGATTGAAATGGCTGTGGTAAATACATATTTCAAGCAGAGGGAGGAATTGGGCCTCCGGTTGCATAGGAATGTTAAGGGAATGTTTAGCGCATCTATGTGTCATGCAGTTGTTGCATGGTGTCGTGCATGATGTTTAGGGGTTTGAAAGCAACTGAGACGTGATGTTTGGAAAATACGTGTCTCAACTGTTCCAAAACTCCCGCCACGTACAGAATCACTACCGGTCTGCGTCTGGGCTCCACTTCTCCTCTCACTTGGCTGGAGCTCTGTCTGGAGGCTTCTTGGTTTAAACAAACGCCCAGTTGGGGTAACCACACCCAACCAGGGTCTGTTTGATATGAGATTTCTCTCCCTCCCTGGCTACTGAGTCAGTGGGGACGGTATCAACCCGGTGGTACAGAGTCCTGATGACTCCCTGCCTATACTCCAGAGGGTGGTGGGAGTCAAACCATAACTAAATAATTATCTGTATGTATCCATATCCGTATGATCCCCATTATACACCGTGCCAAAAGTTGGTCCACCACAAGGATTGGGTCCCCTGGCACAAACAGAGTAATATAGTGTATGTTGTTAAATGGCAGGAGGACTGCAGTGACCTGTACATCAGGGAGACCAAACAGATGCATGCCAAAAGGATGGCACAACACAGGAGAGCCATCACATCAGGCCAGGACTCCTTGGTCTACACCCATCTAAAGACTAGTGGGCACTCATTCAAGGATGAAGATGTTCAAATCCTTGATGGGGAGGAATGATGGTTTGTAAGGGGGTTAAAGAGGCCATTTATGGTGACATTAACTACCCAAGTTTCCACAGTAAGAGAAATGGAAACTAGCCTGTCTGATCATAGCGACAGGATAACCCAGATAGAACACGACGTGTATGGGACACAGCCCTACCTTAAGCTGGTGATTTAGGAGAATCCTGCACTTAAGGCTAAGGTAGTTGATTTGGAATCGAGATCAAAGCATCAAAACCTCGAAAAGCTGGGGCTGTCTGAAAACACTGAGCATGATGCCTCTAGGATCTTTCGATCCTAGAGGCATCATGGCTAAAAGGCTTTCTACTCGTCTTGGTGGATTACTTTCTGGGCCTCCTGAGCTGGATCGCACGCACATAAGCTTACAGCCCAAGCCATGACCAGGGGGGCCACCAAGGCCGTTCATCATGAGATTTGACAGATTCATCGAGAAGGACATTGTGCGGAGCTGGGCAAAATCCCATAAGGACATCTCTTACGACGATGACCAGATCCATATATTTGAGGGCTTTGGCGTGGCAGTGGCAAAGATACGCTCAGGAATCAATGAGATTAAAGGAGTTCTTTACAAAGAAAGAGTGAGATTTGGCATGCTGTATCCAGCCCATCTCTGCGTCACCTACAACAGAGAACATTTCTTTGACTCTCCTAAAGATGCTGATGCCTTTAACCGAGGACGTATCCTTTCTCGAGAGAAATCAAGTTCTACCACGGAGGAACACTGAACCACATTAAGAGTCACCTTTTCTATCCTCAGGTGACCAATTTCTTAGCTGGCAAGATAATTTGTGTTTATTAACAAGCTAGTTTGATTGAGGTTCATCGTTACTAATCTAAACTAATAGTTTAGATGAACCCCTTAGTTCGGAAGAAGTTACTTTGTGTATTTCTCAAATGGAGAGTAACAAAAGCTCTGCCCCAGATGGTTATACAGTGAAATTTTAAAAGAAGTTCTCTACACAACTTGCTCCAATACTATTGGAAGTCTATCATAATTCTTTAGAAAATGGTGTTCTGCCTCTAACACGTAGCCAAGCCGAGATTTATCTTATATTAAAGAAGGATCAGGACCCTAGTAGCTATAGACCTATTAGTTTACTGAATAATGATGTAGAGCTATTAGCAAGCAAAAGCGCTGTCAGACTGGCTGGAGACTTGACTTGACCAAGCATAATTTCAGGAGACTAAACGCATTTTATCCTGGGATGTCAACTGCCATTTAGTGTGCGTGGACTTTTAAGTGTGGTTCTATGTCTCTCTGCTTCTCCAACTCTGGAGATGGTGATTTCTATGGATGCTGATCGCGTGTAGTGGCAGTATTTGTTTACTTTATAACCCAAATTCAATTCGAACCCCTGTCCATAGCCCTTAAAAGCTCTTTGGCATTCTCAGGTATAGCTAGAGGAGGCATGGAGAATAGAGTATCCTTGAATGCTGATGACCTATTGATATATGTTCAAGATCCTGTGAGCTGCTTTGATGAAATAGTGACTCTGCCGGAGACATTCGGAAACCCACCCTGGATCCTTCAGTCATCCAGAATCATCATCCCTCAACAACTTCTCCATCTCCCTAGGGAACATCATAGTCTCATCATCAACCTCTGGTAGGAATCTTGGAGTGGGGATGGACAACAGACTATCCATCTACCAGAACATCGCGGCAGTGAGTCGAACGTTCTTTACAACATCCGACGAATCCACCCCTTCTTCACCACCAAATCTGCCCAGCTTCTGGTCCAGGCGGCAGTCCTGTCCCACCTGGACTACTGCAACTCTCTGCTAGCTGGTTTACCAGCTTCTGCCATCAAACCTCTACAACTCATTCTGAAAGCTCCTGCTCGCCTGGTCTACAACCTCCCCAGACATTCCCATGTCACCCCCCTGCTCACCACCCTCCACTGGCTGCCTGTTATGGCTCACATCAAATTTGAGACTTTGGTGCTTTCATACCAGGCAGTCACGGGGTCAGCACCTGGATACCTGCAGAGGCTCATCAGACCCTATGCACCAACCAGACCTCTCTGTTCTGCCACCTCTGGTCGCTCGGCACCTCCCCCTCTCCGTATCTGAACCTCCTGGTCATGAGTACTGTCTGTCCTGCCTCCTCACTGGTGGAATGACTTTCCCATGGCAGTCAGAACAGCAGAAACCCTGACCATCTTCAAGAACAGATTAACCTCTCATCTCTTCCGCCTGTACCTTTCCTCCTCCCTGTCCGGTCCTAGCTCTAACTCCTACTTTTAGCCCTATTCCTTTTCTGGATTTCGATGTACTTGGTTTAGGCACATGAAATCTTGTTAGTTAATTTTAGGTTTGTGTTTCTTAGTTGATGTTGCGTCAGAGTCTTATGATGGCACTAGGATTGTTATCTAGCTTCTAGTGTTGCTCCAGTATCCTTTGTACCTTGACCCTATGCACTTGTTGTACTTCGCTCTGGATAAGAGCCTCTGGTAAATGCCTGTAATGTAATTTAATGAAAAAGTGGTACCATCCTTCAAATATTATCTGGTGCGACATGGAAGCTAACTCTTGCACTTCCACTTCACTCCCTGCATTATTCTTTTCACCCCTTCCTCTGCGGCCCTCCCAACACAGAAATAATCTTGTTGTTCTTTCCTCACTGAAAATTTGGAAACAGTTTAGATATCATCCATCCATCCATCCATCGTCAACTGCTTATCTGAAATTGGGTCGCAGGGGAACTGGAGCCTATTTCAGTTCTCATTGGGTGAAAGGCGGGGTACACCCTGTATAGGTTGCCAGTCTATCACAGAGCAGAGCAATTAGGGGAACAGTGTTTTGCTCAAGGACAACCACCTGTTTTTACCCTCAAGCATAGACAAAACCTTTGCACACTAGAAGAAGATGGGCCTTGTCTCCTTCGGTGACCTTTATTTAGGTGGCTCCTTTGGAAACCTCGCTGACCTTGCCACAAATTTTGTTTCTCTAATTTAGGTCTATTTAGATATTTCCAATTGCGCAATTTAACCAAAACTCACTTCATTCCCTGCTCTGCCTGAAAAAATCTTTGTTGGAAGACACAATGTCCTCTCCAGTATCACAAAATAGTATCTCTTCAATCCACAGTCTTCTTTCATCTCAGATTTCTCGTCTTCTAGGCCTGAAGGCTATTTGGGAAAAGGAAATAGGTCTTACACTAGATGGATTCTGGTGGAGTGAAGTTTTACTCAGAATGAATAATACTTGTATATGTGCACATTTGAGTCTCATTCAATTCAAAGGTGTGTTCAGAATTCCTTACACAAAGGCCAGAATGAAAAAAACTGTTCCCTGACTCAGATGAATTCTGCAATAGGTGCTCTCAATCTAAGGCAGACCACACACAAACGTTTTACTTCAGCCCTAAACTACTCTTTTTGGAAATCCTTTTTTGATAGCCTCTCTGTAATCTTTAATATCCGTATGTCTCCATGCCCCTTGCTTGCTATATTTGGTGGGTCTCCTGTTGTGGGGGATTTACTAGTTATCAAACTAATGATATTGCGTTTTCTGATCTGATAGTCAAGCATCAAATACTGCTACATTAGAAGAACCCAAAGCCGCCTAGCACACATTCCTGGTTAGAACAGGTGATGTGATTTTTACGCCTCGAAAAAGTTAAACAATGTCAAAGGTTCTCTGAAGAAATTTCCAAAAAGCTGGGACCCTTTCTTATCTTGTACAAGCCTTCATCTCTCACCAAATAACTACCCCCCATGTTTTTTACTTCTTTGGTTGTTGTCGTTTTAATAAATATACATTATTTGTTTGGTATTATTCATCTTCTCTACTTGTTCTTACTCCTTTCACCATTTGATTTTCCTTTGCCTGTCAGTGCAAACTCTTACCCTAACCCTAACCAACTTGCATATGAACCTAGCCTTTTTTGTGTGGTATCACTGTATTGTTTATAATGGTGGGAATGCATGCAGTCAGCTCAGACTTGAAGATGTCACCTTTTTGAGCGACAAAATGTTTCTGAACGAAGATGCAACGTTTGCTTGGATAATGTTGATAGAGAAATATAGAGCAGGTCAGAAGGAGTTGTAATTTCTCTTTGTGGATTTAGAGATAGATATGACAGGGTGTTGAGGGAGGACTTGTGGTACTGTGGTAGAGAGGTGAAGGTAAGGTTTACAAGATTGTAGTGAGACCAGCCATGTAGTATGGTTTGAAGATAGTACCACTGACAAAATGAGATGTAGGTGGAGGTGTCAGAGCTGAAAAAATGTATTCCCTTATCAGTCCCACAAGGGGAAATTTGGAATTCTCTGCATCTTAATCCATCCTACTGTATAGGAGCAGTGAGCTGCCACCATATGGCACTCAGGGAGCAGTTAGGGCTTCAGTGTCTTACTCTAGCAGACCTCGACATGCTTTCTGCTGGTCTGGGGATCAAACATGCAACCTTCTGATCGACAGGCGACCCAATCTACCCACTTATCTATGCCGTCCCCAAAGTCCAGAGTGCTGACTTCTACACCCGGGAACCACAAAAATTTAAGAGTATTAACGAGAGTATTAACCCTAACAAGCATGTCTTTTTGATGTGGGGAGGAAACCACACTTACACAGGGAGAACATGCAAACTCCACACAGAAAGGACCTGGGTTGGGATTTGAACCCAGGACCTTTTTGCTGTGAGGCAGTGGTGCTAACAGCTGCACCACTATGCTACCCAAAAATTGCTAAGACTTTCATTAGGACTGACAAAGAAGGACAGGATTAGGAAGGAGTACATTAGAGGGACAGCTCAGGTTGGATGGTTTAGAAACAAAGCAAGTGAGGCAAGATTGAACTGTTTTGGACATGTTTAAAAGAGAGATGCTCGGTATACTGGGAGAAGATGCTAAATATGGAGCTCTTTATTTAAGTTTAATTTTAAAGTAGCACTGTCATAATGTCCCATCTGCTTTTTTGTCATATCATTTTCATTGTAGTTTTAAAAATGTGTTTTACTTTCAGTCAATTTACTGCCTCACACTATCTCCCTACAAGGAAGACTAAAGTTCATCTTAAAAAAAATATTTCACCTAGATATTTTTCACATAATAAAAACATCTGATTAAAGTGTGTGTGAACAACTATGGTCACCTTCTCGTCTCGTCTCTCTCTCTTCTTTCTGAGTTTGTCCAGGTTCTGGCTCTTCTCTACATTGGCCAGGTAAAAGTTCGTCTCTCTCTTGGCCTGGGACACCTCTGTCCTCAGTCTCTGCTTTAGCACCGACTGCTCATATGCCAAACGCTCACTGAGGTGGGTCCACTGGAACCTGTGGAGGTACTGAAGACAGATAGACAAAGAATATAGGACACAGAAGGTAATCACTTTGACACACAGAAATGGAGTTAGAAAAATATAAAAACAGTTGGATAGAGTCAAATGAGACGTACAATTGCAGATACATGAACACATAGACAAGCAGTTAAAATGTTTTGTATCAATATCCTTTAGCTTCTCCACACACAATTTCAAATGTAATTCTCTGAATCCTTTTGGGTTGTAGTGACAACGGTACATTCACCATCAAGAGAGTCACCATCATCATTTAAAGCTAACTTAGATCAGACTTCAAGGTTCTTCTGCTTACTTATAAAATCATAAATGGGCCAGCAGGGCCTTTTCCTTTGAGGCCCCATTCTTGTGGAATAACCTCCCTACTGCTGTAAGACAATCAGAATCTGTTGAGTCCTATAAATTTGAACATGACTCATCTTTTTTGCCCTAACCTACAAATAGTTGTCTTTACGTTGTGTGATTTCCAACCTGTACTGCATGACAGGTGGGTTTCTCTCTCAGTGAGTTTACCAAGTACTGTTTCAGCTGATGATATCATACATTATAAAGCATATGATATGGAATAATTCAAACTGTTCTCTCACATGTCTTTTCTCTTGCTAAATGCTGTCTTTTTTTGTGACACAATGGTGTGTCGGCACAATGACACCTGGTTTGTTGTTCCCAACTGCTACTTCAGCCTCTTTAAAGTTCATCATCGATCAATCCATCATTCCAAATTCTTTATTTGATGAGGATTAGTCTAGTGTATTTTTACTCTAGAAGTTCATTAACATGAAATTTCCTTATAAAGGAGATTATCATTATCATAAATATATATCTTCACAAAGAAGGTAAATCGGTTTAACTGGATAAGAAGCAATACTTTTTATCCAGTTGAACAGATTCACCTTTTTTGTGATTCTTTTTCCTAGATTACTGAGCATGCATCAAAACATAACATACATATCTTGTAATTCCATGATAATTCTGATACACTTTCTAAGTGTTGTATGCTGTAAATTGCGTTTTATTCTGTATACGCAACACCCAATGCACACCTTTCCATCGTGGGAGAGATCCCACTTCTGTTGCTCTCGCTGAGGTGTCTTCTTGTTTTTCTCCGTTAAAGTTTCTCTTAAAGTAATTAGTATTCCTTATCCAATGCATAGGTCTAAGGACAGGATTTCAACTTAATGTGAAACCCAATGAGGCATTTTAGTTACTTTTTGACGATGGTCTATGCAAATATAATCCACTTAACTATTAAAATTATTAAAGACGGACAAAAAACAGACTTGTTTCTTGTCAGGTCTCATAATGGATGGAGTCATCTTGTGTCAACTTTGTCTGCCTTTTAAGCTAAAAAAACTCAAGGGTTCAAAATAATATGCATCAGATCATCCAGAGATAAATTCAAAAAAACGGGAGAATGTTTCAACATTCATCTGAATGTCTCATCAACTCAATTAGGAAGGAAGTCCCAAAAAAGTAGTCATGCAAATGTTTTGAGAATAAAAAAATTAAAAAGTCCCTATAAAAGCTCAATAATCCTGGTAAAGAAATCACAAAAGACTTTTTGTGAGTAACAATTAGAAGGACAAATAGACCAAAAGACCAACACATGAACATATAGATAGGTAGGCACAGATAAACAGATACAGACAAGTAGACAGACAGAAAGTCTGACAGGTACATGAACTCAAAAACAGATGGGTAAATAGAAACATAGGATGACAAGATAGATAAACAGACACAGACAGAGCTGTTACCTTGATACACCAAAGGTCAGAGTGGAAACGGTTGCGTTTCTTGTTTCCCATGGGTGTATTGTGGAGTGAAGCTGCCACCCTCTTTGCTATGCGTTTATCACGAAACTCCACCCATCCCTCGGTGAAGTCACAACCCCTTGACCCCACCTTCTTCTTCTTCCTCCTAACGACACGGTCTAAAGAAGGAGAAATATTTTAAGAATCAAATCTTTAACTAGTTAGAATAAAACAGTCATTATCATTGTGGTGACTGATGGCATTGGTTACCTCTTGTGTCACTAACAGTCATCAATATAAATATCACTCGGGGTTAAGAAGCCCCAACTGCTCTGAGGAGGGATAGAGTGAAATGACATGTTCATGTCACGATGGCACCAGCCATCTATTATGAGTGGTCAACAAGACTAACAATTGGAGTTCATACCATTTAGTTAAGTGTTGAGTTGTTACTTTTATTTTCTTACAGTATATACTGTTCATATTTGTAACATTTCCCCTCTTTTATATTGGGTCTATATTTTTTATTCCTGTTTACATTTTATAAATCGGTGGTTTTCCTTTCCACTTTGCTGTTATAACATAGCAAATCTACCCCTGTGGGACTAATAAAGGAAAATCTTAGCTTATGTTACAGTGAATATGTGTTATGATCTTACATTTATTGAGTCAACAAATACCTGGAATGTGTCCAATAGTATAGTGTTGCTATTTAAATGTCAGTTTTTGGAGTGTAAAACTAACAAGATTATCACTATCAGAACTCCTGTTTGTCCTTTGTGTGTGTGTGTATGTGTGTGAGAGAGAGAGAGAGAGAGAGAGAGAGAGAGAGAGAGAGAGAGAGAGAGCACCCTCTGGTTGGAGGAAGATACGTCCTATCTCTCCATATGGTG
>OMLC01043617.1:0-12511 GCA_900302585.1 Regalecus glesne
CCACTAACAGTTTTTCTAGGAATGATGTGTATTTATCTATGCATGTATGTATTTACATGGTTTATTGTCTATATTTCCATAATAACATGTTCATACACCTCCAGCTGTGTGTAGATGTTCTCTGGAAGTTGCTGTCCATAGGTCTTCAGGAGCTCAGCAGTAGACTTGAGAGGTTTGAAGTGCTGCTCATTGCTGATCTGTCGGTCTCGTATGGCCATGAGGTGACCCATGATGTCTACCAGGCCAGCATAGTCTCCATTGGATACCTTTTTAGACAGACCATGGGCTGTGCTCTGGACAAAGGAGGAGAGGTCCTTCACACTAGACGGACAGAGAAGAAAAACAGTTTAAAGTAGTAAAATGTAAAATGAATAAAAATTAGCTAAAAAAAAGAGATGCCAATATATCGGAACATTTTTAGAGCACTTGAATGAATATAATTTGGGTTTCAGTTTGCATGTTCCGGAATTATGTCAGCAAACACTTGGTGAATGCATCACTGTGTGTTGTGTGACAACATTCTGTGACATTTTGATTTCTGTGACATTATTTTTTCAGGTGATTCCTGACATAGGTGCTTGAACTTGGCTGACCAAACACTAACCCTTCTCTCCACATCACCAGGCCATGCTACCTTGGCATGTGCAAGGCTGAAGGTGTATTTCTAACCTCTCATTGACATGGTTTAGCAGGTGCTCCTTGAACATCCAGCTCCATCTCTTGATGATGTTCATAAGTGTGAGCTTGAAGGGTCGAATGTCCAGCTGTAGCCAACCACAAAACACCCTCTTGTCCTCCATTTTGCTCACACGCACATACAGAGACTCAAACAGGTTGATCTGAAAGGAGAAGTCAGAAGTTCACCATTTCTAATCCCTCAAGCCTAACCTTGAACAACATGCATTAACCCTTTCAAAGTGCTTTCAACAAAGTGTTCAACCTCTAAAGGCTTTTCAACTTTAGTGGAAATGACGTTGTCATAAGGTTGTTGCACTCCGGTATGGACTCGATCTGGAGTCATCATTTGGAGTCTCAGACAGCATTATGACTGACTTAACTTAGTCTCAGATAGTTCGGACTCAATATTTTTTTCTTTAGACCAGTCACAAGTCTGGAATCTGAAAATATAAAGGTCTAAATAAATATTGGCAATATTTTAAGTTTCACTATGACAGTATATTAATACAGGTATAGTCATAATGTCAAACTGGACCTTGACTGTTCTGGTGCGAGTCTCTACATAAGCCTAGGCCCCATGGTTTTGAGCTGGACTTGCCAACCTTAAGCATCAGAGTTGAGAAGCTTCAATTTCAGACTCGGCCCCAAAAGACTTGGTCTTGATGATCTCTTTGTGTGGCTTTGACCATAAAACTCCAACCAGGAATCATAATGTGGATTTGTATAAATGTGTAGTGAGTGTTGCCGAAAACATCAAATTTTCCTTGATGAATAAAATGGTTGGTTGTTTGCTTTAAATTTTCAAAGAAGTCATTAACCATTAAGTTGGAGTAAAACAAGTGAGTCACCTGCTCTTTGAAATTGTCCAGTGTTGGGGGGTTCTTTTTCAGTTCATAGTCGGCATACAACTCTGCTTCCTCTGTACTGAGCACACGGCCATAGAGCAAGAACTGTCTCATAAATTCAGACCTGCAGAATATTTTTATAAAGAGAGACAGTGGGAGGGGGTACTGTGGTTGTAAAATTGCTCAAGGTGGCGAGTTTCATATTTTGAAGGGAAAATATTTTGTTGATTTACAAGGCCACAGTGAATCTGTGCCAAGGTATCCTGGAGCTGCGCATAATGCTTGGCCTTGTAAATCAAGGTCAATATTGGAGAAACACTTTAATTTAAGCTGAAAAAATGGTTGCGACTGGCCTTGCTTTTCCCCCTTAAATCATCTTTGATCATATTACTAGGAGCAAATAATAATTAATTTTAAACAAGGATAACTGGATCATACTTAATTTGACATATTGAACAACAATTGGCAGAAAAATTCTTGCTTACAAACACATTTGAAGTATGCTCACTAATAATGATACTAAACACAGCAATGGATAAGCAGAAAGCCCCTCACTGCTGACCTGTCATCAGTCCAGAGGTAGCGATAGCTGGCGAATGATCCCTGATACTCCCTGACCTGAAAAAAATGGGAAAAACAATTCTAACATGCAAGTATTGAATGAGTGTTAGCATGTGGATGAGAAGGCAATGCTCACCTTGGAAATGGCCATGCGTGCCCGAGATTGAATAACACTGCGCAGTTCTGACAAATCTGTCATCCTATCGACGTCAAGCTAGAAGAGGGGGAAGACATGATAAGGTTGCAGTTTATGACTCATCATTATGTATGAATGGGCTTTGTGCGCTGGCAAACATGTGTCTATTCTCTTATGTACATCAAAACATTATATGTGCACTGCAGACCTGATAGCTATCCATCTGATTATGCTTGGCCACTCGGGGTATGAAGGAAGCCATGTTGGTGATATTGGCCACCATCTTATCAATGATATCATAAAAGTTGCCCTGGTGGCTCAGGTCCAGCGAGGGATCAAATTTCATCTCATTGTTATTGAGGACCAGCTGGATATCAAAGAGCGGCACAATCCGCTGGGCTGGATCCGTGTTGTCCACAAAGTACTGCAGGGAACAGCGAACAGCATTGGAAAAGCCTGCCAGAATAATGCGGTCCACATAGTCCATGTAGGCCTGCCATTCAGAACTGACTGGGTCAGATACATTCAGCAGAGATTGGTTCTCCTGGAAGGAGTTGGAAACACAAACACACATAAAACCTTTTTTTTCCTGTCCCTATAGCTGTGTGCACCTGCTGTTCTGCATGTAGAATGGGTACTATGTGTATATGCCTTTATGTTTGTATACCTCAGTACACATTTGGTACCTGCAATAGTTTGTGTATTTGCTCCCCAGTGTTGGTTACGAGTGCATACTGTCTGGTCACACTCTCCTCCACATCAGAGAGGAGAAGGAGGGTGCACTCCCTGCTCCTCCTGGTGATGAAGGCCTGGTGGCTGAACTTCCCCATCAGAGCCTGGATGGCCTCCACATTGGCTTTGCTTCTTTGGACACGGCTTGACACTCCCTAAGCATGGCAGGAGCAATGTATCATAACAGCGATAATATCCGAGAGGGTGATTTTTATCACTGTGAGTATGGGTGGTCCGAGGTAGGAAACACTTAGACAGGTACCTTCTGCCTCACCGCAGCCGAGTACACATAAGAACAATAAATAATACCCTCTAAGGTATTGTAATTCTGATAGAAAGGTGAGAATAGGATAGAAGGCAGTGAATCATTTTTTATGTGTTTGTGCCAACATAATTTTTATTCCTTGTCACAGTGTTGGGTAACTCTCAGAGCTGACCTCAGAGTTGATGAAAACATTGAGAAGAATGTCGACACATCCTCCTGGTTTCTGAATTCATGTCCAGGTGATTCAATTCAAATTACTTTTATAATGTTTAGATATTATCACCCATAGCAAGGTATAGCCCCCATGCAATTCCCTCTGGGACTAAATATTGGAATTTTGGTTTTTTTTATTAAATTAAAATCTCTCTCTAAAATACAAATTCCATGCAGTGTATTACATTGTACCTTAACCAGATCTTGTGTAGTGCGGATGTAGTTCCACAGGTCATCCTGATCCCAGGTCAGTTCCTGCAGGGCGGGATTTAACTGTTGTCTGGTCTCACTCATCTCCTCCTTGATCAATCCCAATTCCACAGCAAGTATGGTGCTGTGGAGCTGGTTATACCAATGGGTGACCAGGGTCAGCGTTTGGGTGTACTACAGGACACACCACAATATCAAGGATCAAGATTGAATCTGGACTTTTTGAGCTGAAATATCAATGATGGTTATTCAAACACAGACGGATGGAACCCAACTGACAGTAGGATGATGGAAAACTTGTTGTTCATCAATGAAAAGCAACTTGAAGTTTACTACCCATCATGCCAACTTTGTAGAGTATTGATGGGTGAGCCTTTATTGATACATAATTTATCCCGTGATATGATATCTATCCAATGAACGCTGAGATAAGTACCAGCAGAACCGTGAACTGACAACTCACAATGTAAAGAGTATCTCGCTTGGAGTACAGGTGAAGAGCTGCTTTAGGTATGTTGTGGTTCTTCAACATGTTTAGATACTTCACTTCCCTCAGCACTGAGGTTAACTGTAGAAACAGGGGGAGGTGGAAAAGAAGAGAAAGAGATACACTTATAATTGAGAGAATCCATCCAGCTGTAACATGTGCTCCCTGTCCCCTCAACTTGCTCAAATGAAAATATGAATGGATATGACCAACACTCAAAACTTGAGATCCCAGTGTATGGTGAAGAGAAATGAAAGGGGTAAGCAAGTGAAATATGATTGTTAATAATAAAAAAGAACCAAGTACCTGGAAAGCAAAGCTACACAAAGATCACCAGATAAGACATTATATGGTTGGGTTTTTTTCTTCTCCTTGCCATCATGTCTTCCACTATCAGTATTCATTTGTGACATCCCTCAATACATTTTAATGTCACTTTCACAAAGACCAACGACTGCACATGTATCATATTGGGTGAAATAAATGGATTTTCTTTCTTACAGCAGGGTGAAAGTTGACCTGAAACAGGCCAGTGTTATCAAGGGTGAGCAGTGGTTCCTGAAGATGTGTGTGACAGAGCTCTTCCAGCCCTTCAGTCCATTCTGAGAGCAGATCTTCATCAAGCTGCTCAAGAACCTGCAAAACCCGTTCACACTTCTTCAGGACATCCTCTGCCTCAGGCGCATTCAGAGGCCTGGGAGCACAGGAAAGGAAGGAAAAAAAGGTAGATAGAGATGAAAAGAGTAGGTCTGTTATATGTATGTATTGTACGCAACAGATTTTGGCAGTGTGTGTGTGTGTGTCTGTGTGTGAGAGAGAGATAGTCTATACATGTGTGTCAGCTGGCAGAGTTTGCTCCTGTTGGTCAGAATGCAGTCTCGTAGCTCTTGGGACCACATGAGGTTGCCAGCCACAGCTGGCATGTTTTTACCCAGCACTGCGTAGCCTGACCTAAGCTGTGAGACAAAGAAGTGATTTTGGCTTGTGACATCATATTCTCCGTTTTTAGTCAATTTTTGTTTTGTTTCCAATAATAAGTGATAGCTCTTAAATAGAGTTCTACAGTGAATTACACTTGATTTCAATCCAGTCATCAGGTACCAACAGTACTGCTGGTTTTCTATTCTGCTGGATATATAATTATGTTCACCTTTTGTACCAGGTCTCAAAACGCCCTGGTTAGTTAACTGCACAAATGGTGTGTCGTATTTTCTATATATATGTAACTAGCCAGAAGGACATGATCAGTATCGAACTCATGTCACTATGAATCAATACCAAACATTAGTGTGGTCATTGGCTGTAATTTAGTCGTGTGCTGATTAATACCCCAATGTGCCCTGCATCCCCTCTATCTCTCATCCCGTCTCTGTGCTGGTCTAATATGAGCCGACAGTGCTCTATTTCCTCATTGAACATGACCAACAAAAGGCTGTAGTTCGGAAAGAACAGCTGGTTGATCCTGGGCCTGTCCAGAAGGGTGCCAAAGATCTCCAATAACTAGACAGAACACAAAGGGTGTAGTTAAATGACAAAAAATATTGCTGCATAACATAGGAGAAACTTGGATATAAGGGGAACACCCAGCATGAGAAAACGTACTCATAAAGCATGAGCTGCCTCTTTGAACACAGTGAAATATGCCACGTGTGGAAGGCCTACCTCAAAGGTGGACTCCAGGCCCTTTGAATGCTGAAAGGCTAAATTAAGAACGGTCCCCAGTCTCTCGTCGAAATCTCTGTTCTGTTCCATGAAACGCTTGTAATCTCTAAGAAATGCCTGGACAAGACAATGACTCATCTCTACTTCTTTGTACTAAATTACATTAAAAATCACAGTGTGCTTCCAGGATTATTTTTCTCTATTACAGTCCTCATAGCACTATCGATGTTCTGCATCTCCTACTGTTACATCAGTCCTCTTTCTGGATAAACCATGCAGAATGGGCTGAAATAAAACTGTCTATAAAAGCATAAAATAGTGACTTAACATGTGAGACAAAAGTTTGGAAACACCTCACCCAGTCTCACCTTACTGCTGTAGTCTAGGGGGTTATATTTGCTTTCTCTGAGGGCTCGCCAGTGGTCGTGAAACTCTTCATTCATGCTGAAGACCATCTCACTTAGGATCTTCCCTCTGGAGCCGCCCAGCTCCACTCTCTCCAGCTTCAGGAAGTCCAAAGCTGATGCAAACAGTGTCTGAGGATCAGATGTGAAAGTTTACCAAGAGGAAGTCAAGTCTGTGCTGGTTAATGTGAATGACTGACTGATTTCCGAACTGGCACTTTTCTATTTTGGATCGCAAGAGAATAAACATAAATATGACCTCATTGCTGACAAGTCATACAATTGCTTACTGTGCAGTGATACAACACCATATGTTTTCTTCAGCAAAGTGTACTAGTTTTCTGTTTTGATGTTGAACACCTCATGGACCGGGCTTCTCATCCACTACATTACACGTTAAAGACATTCAGCTACATATGTGTAGACTGATGTACCTCAATCATAAGCAGCCTCTCCATGACCCGATCTGTACGTTGGAACACCAGGGTGGCAGGAAAATCCCAGAGCTTGACAGTCTGCCCATGGTGGTGGTACTGGGATACCTGCTGGCGATGTGTGTGGAACAGACGCTTGAAGCTGTGCAGAACCGATATGGTCATCTGGACCCTCTCTATGCCCTCCTCCAGCTCCATTTTAAAAAGCTCCTCAGGAAGAAGGTAGGCAAAAGCCTGAACACAAACACCCACACACACATACCCCATCCACACAATCCAAAACACACAAGTGAACACAAATGCATGTATTTGGTTGGGCAATGTGTATCTGAGCCATCTTGCTTTTACATGTAGACATACATCCACCAGCCTTAAGAAAACAAGTGAGCCAAAAAACACCCCAGGAAAACGGCACTCAGCATAAATGAGCTGAACTTGACCCTCTCACCGTAGCGGGTCCAGTTCAGATCGTTCCTTTCATTGGTCACTAGCCTGCACATACACAGAAACTAACACAAAACAATCTACCTTCTCAATGAGCAGGTTGCAGAACTCCTGCAGGAGGACCACCATGCGCTGTGGGGAGGAGTAGTACCGGGAGTGGCTCCAGATGAGGCAGAGGGTGTGGAAGAGGGGAAACAGAAGGGTCTCGATTTGTGGAAAACTCTTTTCCTCAAAGCTGCTTATCAGCCTCCTGAGTGGACGCAGGTATAAATCGATGTCCTCTGCCTCCAACAGAGCTAGGAGCACCATGAAAAAACGACACACATCTCAGGTGTCTGACACACACCCACACCCATGACATGTTTAAACCCGCAGCTGTAACCAAAATTATCACGATTTTCAAGATTACCTAGCTGGAGAGCTAAATTGTTTCCCAGTTGTATTGCTAAAAGGGAAGTCGCAAATGTACCGATATCGATGATATTTTAAAATGAAATACTGATACCATGTTAAAAGTCCAGCGCCTCTTGTCATTTCCGTTTTGTCTCGTTCATACTTCCGTGATGCCGTGGCTAGCTTGTATGGCTACGCCCAAATGGTTTGGGAATGATAATTTTAGACTTAGACATTTTATTATCACTATAAAAATAAAATTGTTTTGAGTTACCCCGAAACGTGCAGATATAGAAATATGAGATTTAAAAAGTATTTTACCGTCTAATGGTCTGTTATCGTTCACCTCCACAAATCAAGCAGTCCTGTCTATCTTGAATCACACCATTCAATATGGCGACTGACATCGGCGGGTAAAGACTAAGAAGTTAAGACTTTCACTCAGTCAGCCTGTATTTGCGCCTTGTTAATACCGAGTTTTTCAGATTTTCGCATATGTGTCCCGGTGAAAAATCATCTCATCCTCGCAAACGATCTATGGAGAATCCATAGGCTAAACATTTGCAGGCTCAACAACAGTTTAATAATCATTCACCACAGTGACCTCGAGTTTGTAAGGGCCGGGGAACAGTTAGTCTCCATTTTGGTCTTGTTTCGTCCCTTTTACGTCTTTTTTTCCACGTTGACAAAAGCTTCTTGGGTTTGTGGGGTTTTGAGCATTGACCCAAACCGAACTGCGGACGGGAATACTTCCTTGTTTTGAGGTTTGTCTATGGGATCACCCAGAAATCCTGACGTGGACCATTTGATTGAGTGACCTGAATGGAATTGACAGTGATGACAACGAATCCCGGAGTAGACTATATTAACTTTATGAACTGAACTGAATTATATAATGTTTCCCTATTAAAACCTTTACAAATTGACTGATGGTGTGGTTGAGTTGACTTTAATTGAGTATTTTATTTCTCTGCTTTGCAATCGGTTATGAATTCATTTGATTGGTCATAAAAAAAGAAACAGCAACAACAAAACAACCAGGCGTCTCGTCTTCTGAATGCATGTGTACTTAGTGTGCATGAATGGGTGACATGATCCGGAAAGGGCAAATACAGGATCAGAACTTCGTTCCAACCGAGCAGTTACACACACACACACACACAAACACACACACACACACACACACACACACACACACACACACACACACACACACACACACATGCCTGAGTCAAATTATATCAATGACCTTAGCAAAGACTAATAGAATCAGGTGTGTAACTACTTGATTGGAACAAAGACGTGTGCCCACATCAGCCCTTTCTGGAACATGTGGCCCATCCCTACTTAGATTTGACATTGTCTCAAACTGGTTTAAACTTTGACAAACTACTACACTAGCTAGCAACTACTGTCATGCAACATCATGTCATGAAAAATGGTGTGAGGGAAAAACAAGGACATGTCTATTAAATTTATTAATTTATAAAGTCTATAAATTGTGTAGTCAGGACAATTTATGTGTGTGTGTGTGTGTTTATTTCATTAATTCTATTTGATGGTTGCCAATTTTTCTTCCCATCCTGACTCACCATTGTTGAAAACAGTGTTGTGGAAAACGGTGACATAAATAAAAAGCAAGTCTAGATGGCTTTGTGAATATAAATGCTAAAATGAGGTTTTTGGGGTCTTCCTTTCTCTTAGAAATGGGACGATAACAAAAGCAACACTAAGTAAATAGAAACACACCAAATACAGATCTTAAAGCTTTCTTATAAGCAGAATGGAGATCCGGTGCTCTACCTTGGCTGACCTTGATGCAGATGTCATTGAAGGATGAGTAGTAGCTGCTCTTTACCCTTCTGAGGATCTCCATGATCTGCTGCATTTTGGGGCTCTGTATCTAGAAGAGGGATAGATAGCATGGTGGAACATCCAAACCAAGTGTCACAAAATAGATGTGCTAAAAGTTGGGTTCAGCTCTCTTGCATTTTAACCCAGTGTGGATTTGTAAATTCTCTAACACATTCATTTTTCTCTTATCTAGGTGAAATATGGACACTCTACTGAGTAGCAAGGAATAATTAACAGCAGCAGTAATTGATTAATTTATCAAAACTAAGCACAGTCGCGCAGGCAAATGTAAATATATGCACAGGAACTGTGTCTGTGTAATGCACACACACACACACACACACACACACACACACACACACACAGACCCACTATGCAAATAAATCCTCCGACTCTAAATTCTTAAATCGCTGCAGTGCTTAATTGCTGCACTGAATTTTAAGCTATTCATCAGAATGCAGTGTAACGTGGTTGGACATTATGACCATCAGGAAGTTTATATCAGTTTCATGGTCAATATCTTAGATCAACAAGTATTACGGCATATGTCGAAGTGTCCTTGAACAAGACACTGATCCCCTAACTGCTCAAGTCCTGAGATAGAATGGTGGTAACCTGTCCGGGGTGTTTCTCCCACCTTTCACCCAGTGAGTGCTGGGATAGGCTCCAGCAGGACTCCACGCCCCAACTTCAAATGACTAGTTGATGATGGATGAATGGATGGAGGGATAGATGAAATATCACAACAAATGAAATGACACTAAGATCTACGACTTCTTAGAAATGTGTGTTGATACTGTAGGTCCACAGTAATCGCACTACCATCCACCCATCTATTGTCCACCACTAATCCATAATCAGGCTGAAGGATCATTCTATAGCCTATCCCAGCACTCATTGGGCGAAAGGCAACGAGACACCCTGGACATCTCAGGGCAGGAGTGGGGGATTAAGGCTGGATGCCCATCCTGACACGCTGCAGTGGGTTCAAACCTGCAGCCTCTAGCTTGTCAGTTCCTGAAGTGTGCACTCTACTCCTGAGCTACCATGGCCCCCAAAATAACACTACTAGTAATAATGTGGTAGCAGTAGTAGTAGTAGCAGTAAGAGTAGTAATAATACACACACACACACACAAACAGGATTTGTATTCCGGCTGTTTTCCCCGCTAGCGGGGGTTGACCGGTCCATGGATTAAGAGTAGTAATAATAGTAATAGCATTAACTTTACACATAATGCAATTTCAGATAATTGTGAAATTCTCAAATTTTGACACTAAAATTTCCATATTTGCCAAAAGGTAGGATTATGCACTCCTGCAGATGCATGCATGTGCGCGTGCACACACACGAAGATGAGGGCTGTTCTGAATGAGAGCACACGACTAGTTTTCTACCTGACTTGTCAAGGACCAATTCCTCACACACACTAGCTGTTCAGTGTTATTTTTACAACCCCCCACACATCACTATCACTCTCGTCAATTAAGGTCATATTTAACTACATCTCTTCTTTACCTCTATGCAGCTAAGGCCACCATCAATAGCAGTTATAATAAAGCTTTCAACAGTGGAGGTGGGTGGGGGGAAATGTCCCCCTGAATGAATCATAATCACACACAAGCAATCCATGATCTGGAAGAAAAGTATGCTTGGTACTTGTCCTACTTGTAACTGGATTCCCAGGAGGTTCTCCCTCTGGGTGGCCCAGAACTGGAGCTCCACCATGGGGCCTGGGTGGTCCTCTTGGGTCAGCAACGTGCTGGAGTCCTTTTTTAGGATACTCCATATCTGTCCAGACCACTGGACCACCAGGGTTTCTATGGAGTACAGCAGGCCATGGTCCAACGGCCAACCAGTGGGGCTGTTGGAGGGGAACGTTGGTCATGAGATTAATAAGTAATGTGGAAGTCAAAGATGAGAAGGGGTTAAAATTATATGGGGGTAAGCCAAAAAGTTAAGTTTGCAGAACCCTTAATACATTCTATCCATCTTCGCTGCTGTGGCATCACTACAGTCGAACGACAGCTGGGTTTAGCTTTTAGGTCAATTCTTACCTCCCATTCCCGAAGAGTGTGCTACGGACAGATCTCAGTGAGTTAACCGGCCAAGTCTTTGTGTTATAAAGTCTCACCAACCCAAACTTTTACCGTCATCTATAGAGGCTGATAATTAGAACATAGGTCTTTTTTTGTTGTCTCAGCCATTTACTGAAATTACTTTTATGTCCAGCTCATCTGGTTTGGACCATTCTTTTAACTAAAATAGATAAGTTTGGTGGACAGGGTGGATGACGAGCCAGGTGTCGCGAGCTTGAGCTCAACTCAGGGCATCAGGAAGAGCATCCAGTCTTAATCCCCCATTATCCATCACTGTGTCCACCCCCCACACCATGGGGACTAATAACGACACATAAAAATGGACCTTTTTTGGATACACTCGGTGGATTTCATCACATTCATTTAACTCAGTTTCTGTCACTTGGTGAATTTTTACCTAAATTAGGTAATTAGCTTGACAAATGATCCAATTAATAATTAATTTTCAACTGACTCAACTGATACAGGTACCTCGAGACATGTATGAATAGGGCTGGAGCTAGACTCCTGCTTCTCCGACCCGATGTTTGAGTCACATTCAAAGCTAAGCTCAATGTGTCTCTATAATGATGCCAGGCTGGGGAGTAGAATGACTCATCCTGAAACTCAATTTAATTTTACTTAGTATGCTCAGGAGGTAAGGTGGTCATCTAGTAATAAGAAGATTGGTGGTTCGATCCCTGGCCCATGCAGAAAGTGTGTAAGTGTCCTCGAGCAAGGCACTGAACACCTAACTGCTAAAGCCCTGTGATGGAATGGTGACCTGTCCAGGATGTTTCCCCACCATTCACCGAATGAGCACTGGGATAGGCTCTTCCCCGATCTGACTTCGGATAAGCGGTTGACGATGGATGGATGATGGATGGATGAACAACTGAGGGCAAATTTCTACTGCAATCCATAGACAAGAGTGATGTAATACTAGAATTAGCCATACCTGAGCGATATGTCCTGAGCTTGGACCCTCTCCACATGCAGGGGCAGGGGCAACAGTGTGCGGCCCTCGGCCTGACCTCTCAAGGTGACCACCCTGCTCCTCACCCTCTCTAGATGCTTGTGAATGTCCTCAGCGACCACCCGCGGCCAGTCCTCAT